>LBNU01000356.1:78000-118428 GCA_014162995.1 Artemisia annua
AAGCCGATGACAATTTAATAACCCATAGGTTACTTCTAACTAAAAGAGTTTCTCAGGTACCAATATCAACCATTAAAACAAATTTAAACTACATTTGTAACATAAGAAGCAACAAAGTAGTGAATAACACGTTCACGAAGTACAAAATACAGAAGTCTGTTGAAATATACGTAGCAAACACCCAAAACACAAAGCAGCAGAGCACGCCCAACTAGACGCAAAAACTGAGCTTGCACCGCAGATAATTAACACTAGAACAGCAGCAAATCAAATCCCGAACAACATCAAACTAATAGCCGAGCAGCAGCAAATAATAGTTTTATTTGCAACTATCGTGTTGTAAGTTTGATCCAGTATCGGGTGTTGGTATGTTGCTGTTTAGGGTCTGTTAACCATCTTCTTGTGTGTTTGCTACTCATATTTCAACAGGATCAACAACAAACTGCAATTTATTTAAACATTATTCAATTCGATCATGTAAACTAGAAAACAAAGATACCTTCTACGACACATAAATATCTATAGAACACAAGAATAGCAAATTAATAACACGCATGCATAGATGGTCAGAAACTGTGATTAGACATAACACAACAAACATCACATACATATGAATTAAACTATCGAAACAAAAAGTTGAATTTCGTAACACGAGTATATAGTAACCATAACAATTTAAACTACATATGTATCACCAGAAGCAACAAGACATGGAAATATTGGTTCGACCGAACATCTACAACACATTCACGCAGTCCTAACTCCTAATTACACGTGGTGTTGAAATACAAGTAGCAAACACCCAAAAACACGCAACAGCAATTAATTCCAAACTGCAGCACCCCGAACAACACCAAACTAACTCTCGGAAAAGCCGCAAATATAAATGTCATTTGCCACACCCCAACAGTTAGTTTGACCCAGTATCGGGTGCGTGCTGGTATCTTGTTGTATAGGTCTAAACATTTGTTTTTATATTTGCGAATTGTATCTCGACGACAACAAAACTATTCACACATTTTCGCAATTCATTCATGTAAACTCTACAACAAAGACATCATCTATAACGCATAGAAAGCATAAAAATAACACAGAACATGAGAATATCAAATAAAAAAACAATAAAACACGCAAAACATATATAAGGATGTATTTGTTTAAGCCTATCCATGGGCTTATGAGTTTATCTTCTTCTGGCTTATGTTTCATAAGCTCAATTTTTCGGATTATTTTAATACTTGTTGGCTTAAATATGCTTGTTATGACATAATAAAGTTATATAACGGGGTGTTTGTTTTATATGTGGGCTTATGAGCTTATTGGATTTCGGCTTATATTTCATAAGCCCCAATTTTCTGGCTTAATTTTTATATTTATGGGCTTATAAAAGTTTATAATACCATAATAAACTTATTATACAAGCCCACACGTCTCAAAATAAGCCGGAAAATTGAGGCTTATGAAATATAAGCCGAAAAACAAATAAGCTCATAAGCCACATATATAAGCTTAAACAAACACCCCCTAAGCCCATAAGTCCCAAAACAAGCAAAAAAATAACATAAGCTGTAAACAGATGAGCTCATCAACCCATAAATAAGCTTAAAACAAACACCTACCGAAATAAAAAAAACTGAATTTCATACCGCTAACATACTAAATTAACCACATAAAAGAACAAATAAATTTATAAAAAAGAAAGATAAGGAGCATACAGATTTGAAGGAGGAAAGAGGAGCAGATCGGCGAAGAGATCGGAGTAAGGCGGCGGTTGCCATTAATTAATCACCAGAAGCAAAAATTGAATGAATAAGAGATTGAGAGTGATGATCTGAATAAAGGGTTTAGGGTTTTCGGTGTGGAAATGATTTATTATGAAAATAAAAAAGCAGGTGTCGAACTTTCTAGTGCCTCCGTGGAGCTACCGTTATCTAGTTTTTCTCTTCTTTTTCTTTTTTTATTTCCTTCTCGTCTTATCGAGTTTTTACTNCTTGTATTATAAGTTGCAGGGTAAAGTATGTTTGATAGAATAATTGAAGTTGTAGTTGTAGATTTTGTTTAAATATAAATTTAAATAGTGGTTGAAGCGTTAACTTATTAATGTAAAATATGCAAAAATAGGAGAGAATTAAGGCGGGTATAGTCGAACTGGTTGATTCTAAGGTGGGTGATAAGCAGTTGTATCCGTATCAAGCCTATCATATCTTCTCACGAAAGTCTTTCCATCCCGTCTCGGTTTTGAATTATTTGTGGCCATGGTTCAAAGCCCATCTATACACTCCAGCTGCCTCCTTTTGAGCTAGTCAAGCAGGCGTTGAACACGGACGGAGACTCTCCCGCCCCTTATCTCTTAAAGCTACGGCATCCCACCGATCCTTGGCTCTGCTAGTTGGCTTTGCTATCAAGGCATATCATTTTATGGACTATTCCTCCACATTCAGAAATGTTATGCCAACACTTTTCTCCTTAGTCAACTCTGATGGCAATAAACGCATTTGTTGTTAAAAGTCAATCGGTGTTCTCCCTACGCAATTCCAACAACTTTCATACTTTTCAAAAACTACTTCAAGTAGCTTTTAGAAAAATAGCTGTTTAAGTTTTATACGTTTTAGTGAATTTCGTTGTCAAAGACAGTTTATATTAGAAGCTAGCTTATTTTAAAAGTTCAAGCTTTTTTAAGCTATTCCATGTTGATGTGAACAATGTTGCTAAAGAACATCTAGTTACCCCTTAAAGGGAGGGAAAAGTATTCTAGATGGTAGTATATCTTTACATGAATAAGATTCGTATATGGTTATTTAGAATTTTCTTTGGGAAAAGTCTTTTAGATGGTAATATACGTTTGAATACATTGTACATTGTATGTACAACGTAATTCTACAATAACTTATCAGCTTGTTAGCGTATATATAACTAAGTTTTGCATGAAAACGAAAAGAGATGAGCTTGACTTCATGATATTGAGCTAAAACAAGTAAAGAAAATCAATTGAAATAGTACATATTATTATTGCTAGAATACACGTTAGTAAACATTGATAAACATTATTATAACTAAAAAAACACAACTAAAACAAAAAAGAGCCATATAACTCGACTAGTAAATTTGGCGCGAGGCCTTATAACGCGATGGTGGGTTGTGGCGTCAAGCCATAATGCTGAGTTGAGTTATGGGCTATAACGTGTCCTATAACTTGCCATATCGAGTGCTCTAATAACGTGAAATTGAACAACATGTAACATAACATGTAGTTTATATAAGTTACTTAGGGGGTTGGCAACACATGCGGGGAGGCTGCGGGAGAGGTGGTTCCCGTGCGGGAACACCGCCGCCGACCCTGCGGGGTGGCTGCGGGAGGCAATGCTGCGGGGAACTTTAACGCACAAGAAGAGTATCAAAATTCGACCGTTGCATCATTAATTCTGGAACGTTGGAAGTGACCGTTGCATCTAACGGATCTTTTTTTTTTTTTTTTTTTTTTTTTCTTTTTTTTATAAATTAAGCATAAAAATGATATAACTAATCGGAAATATAAAAAATTGACCTATAAAACGTCTTAAAAAGCGTACATTGTACGTAGTTGGATTAATTAAAATATCATTCAACTTTCAAGCATTGTATATATTGAAACATTACATATAATATAAAAATTGAGTGCATCGAATGAGTTTGTTCGGACAAAATATTGGTTGGATAATACTTAGTTAGCGTTTAACGTTTTAAAATATTTAATGATTTTGATCTATATATGTCACATATGACATATACATACAAATATACTTCAAATATAATAATTGTCAATACTCACTAACATATACATATACAAGTACATTTAGTATTAATATACATATAATTTATACATTAAAAAGTTCGGGGTCAGAGATTTATGATATCCCCATACCCGCCCCCGTCCCGGTTTCATAATTCGGGGATTCCCCGGCCCCATCCCCATCCCCGGCCAACTCGGGATTCCCCAGTCAAATCGGGTTTGGAGATCGGGTCCCCGTCGGGTATGGGTTTTTTTCCATCTCTACTTATAAGATGATATACACTCCTTATTACATTTAGCATTAGATTGTAGGATAAAATGTAGTATAGTGTGTAGTACATTTAGCATTAGGCCCAAGCTTTTGTCTACATTCCCAAAAAGAACCCAAGCCCAAACATTTTATTTTATCACATGCCATCTAAATCCAACAATCCGCACCTTCCTAAATCAACCAATAACACCACTCTTTTCCCCCTCACACGGATCTCCATCCAACGCTCCACATCATTTCCCCAACCCCCAAATCCAACGAACCAAAACACACCTCACCTCAACAAACACAAAACAAAACCACTATAAAAACACACACCATCACAAATCCAAATCACAACTATCTTTTATAAAACAGAAAAAAAAAAGTTATAAAAAAAATGTCAGGAAGAGGGAAAGGAGGAAAAGGATTAGGCAAAGGAGGAGCAAAACGACATCGTAAGGTGCTTCGTGATAATATTCAGGGAATCACTAAGCCTGCGATAAGGAGGTTAGCGAGAAGAGGCGGAGTGAAGAGGATAAGCGGGTTGATTTACGAGGAGACACGTGGCGTTCTGAAGATATTTTTGGAGAATGTGATAAGAGATGCGGTGACTTACACTGAGCATGCGAGAAGGAAGACAGTGACTGCTATGGATGTTGTTTATGCTTTGAAGAGACAAGGAAGGACTCTTTATGGTTTTGGTGGTTAGATGAATTTGGTGGTGTTTGGTTAGATGGATTAGATCTGGTTTATTATTGTGTTAGGTTTTGTTATGGCTGTGTAGTTGTATTGAAGACGTGTTTAATGAAATATGAATGAAATTGAAATCCTGTTTCGGTTGTTTTATTTTCTGAGATTGTTTATTGTGTTGATTGACAATTTGGATAATTATATGTGAGGTTTAGGGGTTGTTTGTTTAGGCTTATATGTGAGGTTATAAGCTTTATTTGATTTGGCTTATATGAGCTTGTTACTTGTAACAAGCTTATATAAGTATGAGGATATTGTATAAAGCTTGTAAGGGTCAAAATAAGCCTAAAGTTCATGAGTGTCAAAATAAGCCAAAAATTGGGGCTTATTCCAAAATCAAATAAGTTAATAAGTTCACATATAAACTTAAAAAAACACCTTTTAAAGCTTTCTTTTTTGGCTTACAGGCTTATCTGGTTCCCGCTAATCATTAATAAGCTCAAAGTTTTTGGCTTGGTTTGAAACATACAAGTTTACATGAGTTTACTATGTCATGATAAGTTTATATAAGCCTTTAAATTAAGTTTACTACTGTATGTCATACTGTAATAAGTTTATATAAGCTGTTAAGTTTCAAAATAAGCTGGAAAAAACTTGGTGCATGAAACATAATCCGAAATCATATAAACTCATAAGCCAAAAAGTAAGCTTAAACAAACACCCCTGCTTGCTACTTGGTTGTGCTTTATCAGTAAACGTAACGTTTATTAATGCTAAAATTCTTAATACATTTACAGATTTTAGTGAACCAGAATAGAAATCGAGTTGTTGCTTTGACCTCCAATGCAACTACATTCATGTCTAACTGTTTTAAAAGGATCCTTAATAAAAATGTTTGATTAAAAAGGTGTATCTTGAGTTTTAGCTACGAGCTGCCTTGCGCTGCAACATTTCATCAAATTAAGAACATGAAATTGTCGGTTTTAGGAGCACATTAGTAATGTACCAAAATTGAAATTGACCATTTTTGAGAATTGGTTGGTTTAGTAACATGAGAATATTTCATTGTTAGAGCTGCAACTATAGTGATGAAGTATAAGATCAGGTGCACCAGCAGTATGATAAGTTGCTGTTTACTGCAGCATGTTGATCATTAGAGCTTGAGATAGGGTGTTTGAGAAGCCTTCATTATAGTACAGGTTTATTTTGAAATAAGTACACTCAACGAGCTTATTGGAAATAAATATACAGACGTCCTCACTTATATTGGTTGCTGCTGCCTGCTGCGTGGATTCATAGGGAGAAGCAGTACATTCCAAGCAATAGACTCTTCTTTGGCACTGCAGTATATACATCTTCCGAAAAGCTTGAATAGGTCTTTTTTACATCATTACACTTTACAGTTACACAACACTGTCCCTGCCCCTTTATTTTACAGACTTCATGGTCAACAGGTCAAGCACTCAAGCCGGCTATGAGTTTATGAAAGTCCTCCAATTGTCATGCTAATTGATTGTATGTATGAGAAAACAATTTGATCCATTATTAAATAATGGGTTTTATTTTGTTTTCTATGCATAAACATTTTATCATCCAACTAATGATTGCGACTTTGTGAGTAACTATGTCGATACAAATAATATACTCCGTACAAAAGTACTACGGAGTAGTTTGTTTTTGAACTATAATAACTGTAATCAGCCAACTAATGACTAGTTCCACACTTGCCATTTTGTAGACAACTGTTAACTTTCTTTTCTTTTAATTTTTGGAAATAACATTCATGGTCATCGGTCCGACCTTCATTTACCATCAACATCACTAATAAAAGTTATAACAGATCTGTTAATAACAAAACAAACACTCATATTCACAGGAGTTAATGTGTAACAGCCTCTCTAATAATGGGGTTGCACAATTTACCACACACATTTTGCTCACGAGAGCAGTCGGTTTGAGATCGTCGAAGCCAATGAGTCTCATTCCGTAGTCATATAAGATGTCATATATAGTAAGAAAACCATTTTTTAAATATAGTGCACTTTGTTGCCTCTGATTTTTCTTATTTGTAAATAACATTCACAAGTCACCAAATGTGTTTGTTGTTGCATTTTTTTTGGCATCATTACAAAGAGTTGTTAGAATCCACATATGCAAATACAACACTACATTTGAATTTTAAAGTACAACTAAATTAGCCGGCTTCATGTGACTGACTATTTCTAAATTTACAAAGGAAAAAATAGAGAAAAGAGAGACAGCATTTTCTTTAATCAGTGGTTGACTGAGTTGAGTGTTGCTGGCTGAACTTTACAAATCCAACAGTCAGTGTATGGTGCATGCCATTAGTACTCTAAACCTTCTTCCAAACATGGCTATGGTTTATTTACTCACCACCACCATCATACTCCTTCATACACTTCCTTATGCTGCCGCGTTATCATTTCAGAAAAATGGTTTCAGCCCAAATGACGGAGATATAATATATGAACGAGATGCATACCCTTCAAACAATGCAATCCAACTCACTACAAACCAACGTGATGTTAGTGCATCAGTTAGCATTGGTCGAGCTACTTATTCTGAACCTTTTCATCTTTGGGACCATGGTTCACGTAACCTCAGCGACTTCTCAACCAGGTTTACTTTCACAATCAATTCTCTTAATAGTTCTAAGTATGGTGATGGAGTTGCTTTTTTTCTTGCACCAAACGGGTCCAGAATTCCTGATAATGTCAAGAGTAGTGGCACATTAGGGCTCACTAGTGATGACCAGGCATTGAACTCTAGTGGAAACCCGTTTGTTGCTGTTGAATTTGATGTTTTTAAGAATAAGTGGGATCCAGAAAAAGAACATGTTGGGATTGATATTAGTTCTATGGAGTCGGTAAAGAATTTGACATGGCGTAGTAGGATTGAAGAAGGGGAAATATACACTGCGTTAATAAGGTATGATGCTAGTTTAAATAACCTTAGTGTCGTGTTCACGGGTTTTAGTCGGAAAGGAAGTCTGCACCAGCGGGTTTCCTACATCGTTGATCTAAGGGAGCATTTGCCCGAGTGGGTTACGTTTGGGTTTTCAGGAGCAACCGGGGATACAACGGTTATAAATAGTATATACAAATGGGCTTTTAGTTCAAATTTAGGCATCAAAGAGAGCACAATGGACCCGGAACCAGGGACTGCTGCTAGCCCTAGACCCGAGCCCAAACCGGAAAAAAGTAAAAGTGGACAAGTAATCGGTTTGGTGGTTGGGATTGTTTCGTTTATAGGGTTGGGTTTGGGCTTGTTTATGTTGAGGAGGAGGAAAAGATTTGAAACTAAAGATGATATTTTTGTGTTGGATAGTGAATTCGAAAAAGGTACCGGCGCAAAAAAGTTTTCATACAAAGAACTGGCCCGAGCCACGAGTAATTTTGCGGAGCGAGAAAAGCTCGGCGAAGGTGGGTTTGGTGGGGTTTATAAAGGATTCGTGAAAGAGATGGACTCATACGTTGCAGTCAAAAGGGTGTCACGTGAATCTCACCAAGGCGTAAAAGAGTATGCATCAGAAGTTAAAACCATTAGCCAATTACGTCACAGAAACTTAGTCCAGCTAGTTGGTTGGTGCCACGAAAAGAAAGAGTTACTCCTTGTATACGAATTCATGCTAAACGGTAGCTTGGACTCCCATTTGTTTTACAACAAAAGCATGTTAAGATGGCCCGTGAGGTACAATATAGCTAAAGGTTTAGGGTCAGCTCTGCTTTACCTTCATGCAGAATGGGAAAAATGTGTGGTACATCGTGACATCAAGTCAAGCAATGTTATGTTGGATTCAAATTTTAATGCTAAACTTGGTGACTTTGGTCTGGCTAGATTTGTTGACCATGACAAGGGTTCACAAACCACGGTCATCGCTGGGACCATGGGTTACATGGCTCCAGAGTGTGTCATGACCGGTCAAGCAAGTAGGGAAACAGATGTCTATAGTTTTGGAGTTGTGGCTTTGGAAATTGCATGTGGAAGGAAGCCAATGGAGCTTAAGGCGGAGAAAGGTCAGATAAGAATAGTGGAATGGGTTTGGGATCTTTATGGACAGCGAAGGGTTCTAGAAGCAGCTGACAGTAGACTTGAAGGAGATTATAATCAGAATGAAATGGAACGTTTGATGACTGTCGGGTTGTGGTGTGCACATCCTGACAGTGGTTTTAGGCCTTCGATTAGGGAAGCGCTTAGTGTTCTTAATTTTCAATCTCC
The DNA here is from genome assembly GCA_014162995.1 of Artemisia annua. NCBI lineage: Eukaryota > Viridiplantae > Streptophyta > Magnoliopsida > Asterales > Asteraceae > Artemisia > Artemisia annua. Next base: position 86,952 of record LBNU01000356.1, read on the forward strand.
ACTACCCAATCTGCCAGTAAAGATGCCTGTGCCAACTTACTTCACACCATTTTCAAACTTTCAAGTATCTTCAGATTCACAAACTAGTCATACACAGAGCTCTATCTATGGCTACACCACCGACTCCACAAAGTGACTGATTGTTTATTCTATGATTTTCATCTGTATTCCTTTTAACTTAACACCTATATGCTGAAAGAGGTTATGCTATTTACTTCATTAACATGTTGTGTAGATCATGATTGAGTTCTTTTAGAGACTTCATATATTTTACTTGAATTTTTTAGGGTTTAGGTCACAAAATAGCAACAAACTTTTTTTAAAATCCCGTTTTGGTACATGAACTATAAAAAGTATCATTAAATGCAATGAACTTTCATGCAGTGTTTCAATATGCACATATTGATATGTTGGTCACGTGTCGGTCTTTTTAACATGACAACACATCAAAATATGCATATTGGAACACTTAATGAAAGTTCGTTCCATTAATGATACTTTTATAGTTCATTGATATGACCTATCCAGGATTCAAGAAGAATCGAAGGACTGGATTGCTAGCAAGGATTCTCGAGCAAAGAAATAGAGATTCGAACTTAGCAAAGAGATTTGTTATATTGATAGATGAAATTGTACAAATATAGAAGTAGTTTGTTTACAAGTTGAATGATAGAAATGTAATGATTATACAATGTATTTATACTACTGAAATGTAAAGGAAATTGGAAATGATTGTTGGCGGGAAATGTTGTTATGATCTTGATGTTTGACTTGAGTATGTCGACTTTCGTTGACTTGCACATATAGACCCATATCATTCATATACCAAGATGGAACTACGAAAAAGTTAGTTGCTATTTTGTGACCTAAACCCGAATGATTTTTTTCACTCACATGTGGTATTTTAAAGGAAGGTATGCAATTTAGACCCATTTGCAAATGAATAAGTTATTGTTACTTGGGTTATTACTGGAATGATTCTAATTGCAGTCTTCGATACAAATTACACTGTCATGTAATTCACCAAAATTGAGTAGACAATTGCGACCCATTTGCTGATAAAAAGGTTGTTGCAGATTATGTTTTGTCTAGCAAATCAAACGGTTTAAGAGACAAATCTTTAAAGGAAACATTTCAAATGGGTCGAGCATGTCATGCAAATGTACATTTAAGGGGGATATGACCTTTTATGTCTTTATTAAAGATGCTACAGTAAATTATTACGGAGCATTTGTAAGGACCAAGTGTATCATAATTACCACGATAACTATTTTGTAAGATTTTCGACATTGTTCAAGTCTAGTCCAACCAGACCAGTTTCAAAATTACCATTTTTACCCATTATCAAACTTGCCTATTTTGCCAATCTATGTACGAATATTAGACAATAGCAAACATACAAGGGAGATGTTCTGGTGCAAAAAACATCTACCAAATCAAACATTCGAAAAGTATTGGTTTCAACATTTTCACATTGCAACGACCACTTGAAACAATTTAAAGCAGAATCACAATAAGCTTGAGCTCCACCAGAGATCAAACATGATTTACGACTCTAAACATGCACTAAATCAACAAAAAAGCTTGATGCCAGCATCAGATTTATTTAATTGTTTAGAACTACAAAATGTGGATTCATTTCTTACTTGTAAAGCTCCTTGAATCTCCTACAGGCTTCCAACACATTGTCCCGGTGACCAAAGGCGCTGACCCTAACAAACCCTTCGCCAGCAGGCCCAAACCCGCTACCGGGCGTGGTCACAACATGGGTCTTCTCAAGAATCTCACTGAAAACGTCCCATGAGCTTTGGCCTGGGAAGTGAACCCAGACGTATGGGGCATGTACTCCTCCATATACTTTAAAACCCAGTGAAGTAAATGTATCCACGATAATCTGTGTATTTTCTTTGTAGAAACCAACCACTTGATGCATAGCCTGCAAAAATAAGAAACACATTTATGATATATATTTATATACCACCAACAAAAGATACAGTGTTGGTTACTAACAGTATAAAGTATTAACGAACCTGTTGACCTTCGGGAGAACAGCATGCGAGACCACCAGCTTGAGCGATGTTTGACGCACCATTAAAGCCGGTACAAACAATGCGATTGAAGTCTTTAGCCACCGGAAACCCATCGGAAAACTTAAGTTCTTTTGGGACTACGGTCCAACCTAAACGAACTCCTGTAAATCCAGCGTACTTGGAGAAAGATGCAGTTTCAATTGCAACCTGCCACACACAAAAATAAAAGAAAAAGACGTATTTGTGAGTGTTGGTTAAACAAAATCCAATGAATGCATCGATGGTGCCAGTAAATACTTATGTCTAAAGGGGTCGCGTCTGCTCATAAGCACTTTACCTTTTATTTTATTTTTTATTTTATTTATTTTTTCTTTTTTTATAAATGCCAAGTGTAATATGGATTTGAGAATAATTTGGTGGCTTTGACCTATTTGACCCGTTAAACCCATGTAAACCGTTCATGTTTTAGCAAAACTATTCAATATCACCCATTCAACGCGTTGGAAATCAAAAGCAAACCAAATAAGTGAATGAGGGTCAAATTGCATCCTCTAATGAAATTCAATTATAAAATTCTAATCTATATGTTAATAGGTCTTGCTTGTACCTCTTTGGCTCCAGGGATTTCAAAGATTGATTTAGGGGTGTCGCCTGACACATACATGGCATAGGCTGAATCGTAAACTATGATGGACCCATTGTCTTTAGCAAACTTCACTAACTGAATCAGTTGCTCCCTTGATGCAGCAGAACCCGTTGGATTGTTTGGTGAACAGAAAAATATGACGTCTGTACGAGCAACTTTAGATAAATCAGGAAAGAAATCATTCTCTGGAGTACATTTCATGTATTCAATTTTCGCGAATTTTTCAACATCTTTTTGGTACTGTCCTGTTTGACCCATAATCACACTTGAATCTACATAAGCCTGCAAAGGCAAGGATGATGAAACTGAGTGTAAGCGCAAATGGTCTTGCAACAATTAGCTTTTCAGTAGCCAACGTTCCCTCTTAGGCTCTTAGCATTACAACTTTCCAATAAACTAGTTAATTATTAACGAGTGTATTTAATATGATTATAGATTTTGAAAATAGCCTAAAGTTCTATATTATAATATGTGGTTTTACACACTTTTGGTGACTTTGGATCCATCTGACTCATGACCTGTTCCCTTTTAAGCTAATTTTGGCGATTGCCCATTTGACACTTTAGAGATAAAACAAAATCTGAGTTAACCTATGAGTGGATGGGTCCAAATTCCCAAAGAAAAAAAACCCGACGCAGAATCATATATTGGTTACCGGATATGATGGATCTTGCACTGCCATTGTAACATTAGAGCCAAATAAGACCTGCCATAAGGATAAACAAGAATAGAAATCAGCTGCAAAATGACACTATTTTCTTTTCTTGTAATGAATTATGAGTGAATAAATGTTGATAACACGAATGATTCTACTATAAGTAAAAAGGAACAATAAGATGCACAATACACACAAGCTTATGAGCAAAAACACGAACCTGAAGACGGGAAATGTCAGATTTTGCACCATCAGATACAAATATGTCATCTTCCTCTATGCCAAGGTTTGCATAAAACGTTGAAGCAAGTCGAGCCCTTAGTTCCTAACATACATAAGACACATAAATAACTACATATTAAATCAATTTAAATAAGTATACTTGATATATTAAACCAATTCAAACAAGTATACTCAACAGCTATAAAGTCGTAATTACAATCAGCGAAGATTGTCAACTAGACATACCTTTTCACCTTGTTCAGCTCCATATCCACTGTAACCCTCAACAGTCGATAACGCAAGTGCTCTCTGCCAAGCATAGAATTTTATTTAATTAAAAAACAAAATCTATAAAAACTACAGACAAGAAAATAAAACAAAGTGAAATCATACCTTAGCCATAGCAGAAGTAATGACTTCTGGAATGGGTTCAGTAGTATCACCAATTCCAAGGCTTATCACTTTTGCATCAGGATATTTCAGCATATGTGCAGCCTTCCTTCTGCCAATCTGTGATTCAGCACATAAAAAAGATGAGGATCAGAGTGTAACATTCACATTTGGAAATATATGTAACATAACAGTGATTAAGTACCTCTGGAAAGAGGTAACCGGCTTGAAGTTTAGCAATGTTACCATTACGAGAGACTTGCGTCTTGTAAGCTGCAGAAATAACAATACATAGCTGAATGTATGGCCAATCAAATCGCAATGCAAAGACAGTACGATAGACAGAAGTTTATTATTTTCCTTGAAAAAGATGGGCAAAACTTAAAAAGAACTACGAGCATTGTGATTTAAGCACACGAGTTTATCAAATTATAGGTAGATTACGATTGTTAAGGATTTTAGTATTATAATTGGGGACTCCTCAGGTGCTGCTGCATTTTAATCCCAACCAATCTAAGGGATATGCTTAATATGAGACAGGTATAGGAAACTGGTGGGCATGTATTTGAAATAACTGAAGAATAGACACTACATCAATCCGACGCTCATTCAACTGGCGCATCTAGGCGCAACACCTTAGGTGCAAATTGTGGCCCTTATTAAGTGGCAAGCAGCAAGTAGCTTTATCTTTTTCTTCGGAATGCTCATTTTCCAACACTCCATGAAGTAGCATTTAGTAGCGTTGAGCATTTAGGAGCTGTTTTACACATTATAATTACACTTACAGTTACATTACCAAACGCTATTATAGAAACTGCTACTTATGCCAAATACTGAAACACACCCAGAAATTAACTCAAGCTGCTGCTTAGTGTAATCAAATTTAGAACTAGACAGATTTTTATACATTTTCTATGTTTTAAGTTCCTCGGACGAATACATAAATGTACATTGGACTACATACTGGACCACGCACGCCTCACCACTTACATTGCTTTCTCCAATTAGTTTTCCCTATACAACTTCATATAATCACACCCACACAAATTTCGACACGGTTTCGCCAATTCACAATATCATTAACAATCAAACTTACTCAAATTATCAAAAAACAGTAAAATAAAAAACAATCATTAATTACCAGTTTGTTCAGCAGGGGAAGTAGCAACACATTTACAAACCCCAACTTTTTTACGAGGCACACTCACAACTTGACTCCTGCAACATAAATTAACATTTTCAATACCTAACATCAAATTTAAGTAACAATAATAAATAAGTGATTAATTGATACCTGACAACATCGAAAGTGTTTTGAGCAAAGAATGAAGAAGTTGATGAAGAGAGTGAAGTTGTTGTTGTTAAGTGGCTGTGGTTAATAGCTGACATGGTTTTTGATTTCACGAAATGAATGGGTTGAAAATGGATAGTACTAGCTATAAGCTCAGCGCGGCCAGTTGTGTATGTTTTTGTTGGAATGTGAAGCCCTAGTTGATATGATTTTTGTTGGATTTGTACCAATGGTCCTTACACTAATTTCCTTTTTGTAGCTTAGACCCTTACCATGTGTTTTTAACGCTGTGTTCTCGAGATTGGGTTAAGGAAGAAAATGAAAGAAAATAAAAATGAAACATAAGATAGTGTGTTCTCGAGTATTACTTAAGAAAGAAAAGAAAAGGAAATGAAAGAAAACTTAGTGTTATTTTGATAATTTTGGAAGGAAAGTGTTTCCTTTAATTTTCTTTAATGAAATAACTCGAGAATACAATCTAAGTTTTGATTTTAAGTGAAAAGTAAAAGGAAAAGAAGAAAACAAAATAATGATTTGTTCTTAAGTTTTTTAAGAGAGGGAAAGTAAAATGAAAGTAAAATAAAAGTAAAGGAAAGTGGGAGTGTTTGTACAAGAATTTTCATCTTATTTTTAGGATGAAAGATAAAGGAGTAAAAGTAATCTGCTCACACAGAGTTTCTTATCTGTTGGAAACATAGAAAGTCCTGTTAGGTTTTTAGTAGCAACTGGTAACCTTTTTTTCTTTTCACTTCACAGAGCTTTTCACTATAACTACTGGTGGAATCTGCGGTCACACATAAGTATCTCGCCTTTTAAAAATAGCGGTCGGGAGAGGACAACCTCTTGTTCCTGCTCCTCTTTCTTCGCTTCGGAGACAGAGGTCCTACGGTAGGTAACAACATGTACAAGCAACTTGACCGAATTTATGAGTAATTATTTTTATCAAACAGTTTTATGAGTAAATTGCGCCTTATTTACTTTAACATGAGCCTCAATTAAATATATAATCAAAGACATAATTGTCAAATAACATTTTATCTTCACTTTCCTCCCTTTTAACTTACAACTCAAGAACACTGACAAATTTTTAACATTTTTTCTCACTTTCTATACTTCCCTTCACTTTACTCTTTCTCTAAATAAAAAGTGGAGAACACATTGTTAGTGCAACTTTTGATTCGGTATCCATAGGCATGATGAGGAAGTTAGGAATAAAAGCGAGGGAGTTTGTTATAACTCCTAAATAGGAGATAAGACACATGAGTCCCTTATAAACTTGAAGTTGTAGCAAACTATCATCCTTCCACCTTGGTTTTTAGTGAAAACTTGAAGGATACTCAAAATCCATTGCTTTCGGCCTAGAGAGCGTTACATTTAAGTAACTAGGTTAGCCATACAACGCAATCTTTTTTTACATATAACCCGAATACGGACTATTTGACTCATTTATCTATATGAGCGGGTGAGTTAAACAAGTCACAAGAGTTATACATGTTAAATGATAGACAACTCGACCCGTTTAACCATTTAATCAATTATAAATTTCACTATTGATGTTTATATGTAAAAAACAAAATCTTAAATGGGTTAGCGGGTCGATCTTTATAACTCACTCATAACCTAAAAGGACCTAAAAGGAACTGTTTGATAAACAGGTAAGTGAACCGACTTGAATACGACCCAAAACCTATTTATATCCAAATCTTAGCTTGTTTATGTTCATCTGGATCTCACTTCGTTTTCATAACCCACTTGAATCTAAACGAACTCAAAAACCTCAAATCATCATATAATAAACAAAAGAATAAATAAATGTGACCAAATTGGTATGTTTTTATAGCGGTAAGTGTTCTTGTCTAGTAGCTATAAACATGTGCAGAGTAAGGTAAATTTTGAGTGTCTATATAATGTCCTACGAGAAAGTGATGCGACTCTTAGAGTTGTCATACTCTACAAAAGTTTATACAAACACTACAAAAACTGTGGGTTATGGTGATGATAAAATTCGCCCCGTAGGTTATGTCGTCGCTAAAGACCTTTAACAACGGCATGTTGCAAAAGCACCATCGAATCACCTCCGTCTCTAAAAGTCATTAGCGGCGATACTTTTCAATTAGAGCGACGACACCTATTGGCCCAAGGCCTCACAACACGTCATCACCTAGTAGCGATGTATGTGTTGTCGCGCTATATATAAATACTAAGAAAATGGATTAAATTAAGTATCCAATTATATTATTTAACAAACATAAATTAACAAACAAAAAGGCGAAAATGTATTTAATAATCACTTTAGAGACGACTTAGCTCGTCGCTAAAAGTGGCATAGAGAGTCAAAGTCCCTTATGAAGTTATCCGACATTAGGATTTCACTATGTCGATTATCTAGGTCTATGTTGGTAATCAATTTTGTTTAACTCCGCCATTTATTGCCTTGATGCAACATATGAAGAGCATCATTTTGGAACTAAATATATTAAAATAAAATAAAGAGGTACTTGTTTTGAGAACATCAAGCAACAACAATGATATAAGGGCATGAGTATGGATCTAGTGAGAAGAATTAATGAAATGAGAAGAGTGAGAAAAAATTATAGCCACATATTTCAAAAAAGAAAAGAGAAATAATAGGAGATGCATCTATTTTTCTCATTTGATCCTAAGTCATAAGGGCATATTATTTCAAGTTTTGCTACCATATGTGATAGTTAGATTACTAGTTATAATACCCGTGCACGCACGGGGTTTTTTCTAAAATTTTAAATTATTGGTTTAAAAATAAGAAATCTTATGCATATATCTTTGTATTTTTTAGATAATGATTTTAGTTTAAAAGTTATTTCATTAAGCAAGCTACATGTCATGCAATTTTTGTGGTTGTGTTATAATTCATATTTAGAAAAAGAGTTTCCATCAATATTTCAGAGATAATTGTTGGCGTGCATGGGATGTTAGTAATGAGCACAATCCATGTTTCGTTTTGTATTTTTATGTTTTACATTTGGCCAATTGAATTTAAAGTGTTTTACATAAGCACATTAATTTGAGCAACTTGTGTAACCCCTCTTTCTACATGTACCAATAAAATTCCTCTATTACGCGATTCGTTTGACCCCATTTATTTTTAAGCTATAGAAAACGATTTTACTGTTAGAAAGAAAGCATAATTATAAATCCAAAACGTAGCAAATGTGGGAAGCAGGTTGACATTGAAATCCAAAACATAGCATACTTTATTCATATTACTTGAACACAAAAGACGTTAGAATGCTAGACAAACTAAAAAAAGGTTAGTAAATGACTGATGATTTAGGAAATGAATGATGTTTGGTTTGATGTTACCTGACAAAGTCTCCTTTAGAGCATTTGCTCGAGAACAATTGAGGCTGATTTCGTCACCTTGGTTGTTGGTTTACCCACACTCTCGAAAAAATGTTGCAAAATATTACCAATAATAGCAAGTACATGTTTTAATCGATAGATGACTATGTATGATAATACGCTTGCCCATATAATGTCTAAAATTTCAAGATCTTCATCCCCTGTAAACGTATAACTGAAGTCCGGCGACATAAGTGCACAAATCCGCTACAACTGTTGATTTAAAGATATCCGTGCTAGATAGCTATGCTAATAAAGTAAATGATTTGCAACTTTCATGGATTTCTGATGACAGCTTGTTAAAAATGCTTAAATCTTGATCTTTTTAATTACAAATGTCAATAGATAAACTATAGAGGTGGCAAAATGTGGTTGGGATTGGTAACAGGTCAAAATGGGTCAGATCGAGTTAGCCTACCTAAACATGTGCCTAATTGGCACATGTTAGCTAAATCCAAATGTGTTATTCTTACAGTCTACCTCCTTATAACCATATTTTTGAAGTTTGCCCTTTCACGACCATATCTTTGTAAAAGATCAAGAAAGTGGTGTTTCACGACCATGGGCTGCAGGTATTTACCCAAATTATATTTAGAGGAGCCCGATTATATTCTAATTATAGAGAAATTCATAAATTAAACAACAAACCATTTCATGATCTACATGCATACAGTATCTTCATGCTCAATAATAGCAAGACATTGTTTATAGCTCAAATCAACAATTTGCTCCCACAAGAGTGGAATTGAACCCCAAATCTGAAATCAAAATTAACTTCACTAATCGAATATTTGGAAGGTGATATGTCCAAACGTCGAATTGTGAATTATACATATCTTCGGTGACATATAATCTTAAACAGTTTTTTTTAAAGGAAAAAAAAAAGCCTAATAAAATCTATAGTATATAAATAGTTCTCTAACCTTATTTTCAATTAGATCGTCCAAGATATTGTTTTCCAAACAAACCGCGGGTAAGCCTGAAATGCAAAAAGGGAAGTTTCCTATCGTTAAAGAGGAGTTGCAATACTTTTTTAAAAGATATATAATTATAACAGTGTCATCTTGATCAAAACAATCAACCAAATAATAAGTAAACCAAAAGTATTTGTTATAAGTTACTCCGTATTACTTATAATGCCAAATGGTCGCACAAAACTTGACAAAAAATCATTGTGGTTATAGGACAAAGACCATTAACTACTTGTGATCTTCATCAAACTACCATGAACATAAAAGGTTAATAGATTGTATCTTCACTCAATTATACAGAAAACTAAAAAATCTGACATGCATCAAAATTTCTTGCACTATGTAGATAAACATATTTATAAAAAAGAGTTCTTATGATGTCATTCAAATAACCTTTGCAATTTTTGTTAACGGGAGCAACATAAAGATTTACCTATCTAGAAGAAACTTACTTCTCTTGACATTGCTTCATAAAGATCAAATCTTAGCTGGATAAACAATCTTACAAACACCCATAATGCAAAAAGTACTAAACTTTACGCTAGTTCTTAGCAATTCAACATTTAGATATAAAAAATAGCATGGCAAAAAAAAGTAAAGAATGAATGAACAATATATGGTATACCTTGTTCCACCGCCACACACCGAGATTTAGCTTTGTCTAACAAATTATCTTCTAGTACAGTAATGCAAGCTCGATATCCTGCATAACTTGTTTTTAGGGTGTTTGTGCCTATCACTTGGGATCATCCACCCTTCATAGTTTAGCAGCCTGGAAAAAAAGAAATGGTATTCAGTTTCTCATCTTAACTTTGAACACGTTATCACATAAGTTATATGCATGTACAGACTCACAATTAAAGAAAACTCTAGCATACTCAAAAAACCGTGATTGACAAAAAAACACTACTTCCCCAACATATACCGGTCCTTTTCTTAATATTTGTGATGGTATTCCAGGGTAATTTAATAATTTGGTCCATATCCAAAAGGCATTTCGGCTGTCAATATTCAGAAGAAAAAATTTAAATGTATATGTTTCATACCAGAAAAAGTAAAAACACACAAGCAACATATACCATTCGTAATATACGGTATGCACTTGTTTTAAGTCAGGGTAACTATCTTCAGGGTCACTATGTTTCGGTGCATGTAGCTTTATATAGCTTTGAATATGTTCCATTGCAGTTTCAAGTGACTTTAAAATTTCTTCTTGAAGGCTCCATCTCTTACGTCCCTTTATTACAAAACCAGTACCATCATCTTAACTGTGTGAATGTACATTTAAAAAAATTAAAAACATGACAATGTGTAGGTTAATAGTAGACTTACATTTGCGGTTGTTGTAGAATGTACCCACTTTAATCTCTTAAGTTCATGTATTAAAAAATCAGTGCCATCGGCTTAACGGTGTAAAATCATACTGAAAAAAAAAATTAACTAATAGACGGTGTAAATAAAAATTATTTGTAGTCTAACAATCTCTCCCATTTCCTGTATTACAAAACCAGTGCCGCCATCAACTTAAATGAGTAAATTCATATTACAAACATGATAACGCATACGTTATTCATGAACTACAACTTTTTGGTGAAGTGCTGAAGAAGACATCACATTACAACCCCTGCACATTAGAGGTAGTTTATAGCAAAGGTATATTTTTTGATCCTTTGAATGCAAATTTGACCAAATAGTTTACTTCAATACTAACCCTTTCTTTTACGTTTAACATGTTTCTTAGCTCGTGGGACTGTTTGGCTATTTTATGCCAATGATATCACTGGAGCTAGATGAGGCTTTATATTGAAAAATATTGTATGGCTCTGTTTTCGGAGTTACATTACTTATTAATCATATTTCAACCCGTTGCATTGGAAATTTAGTCCAGGTTATTATAAGTAACCAATATTTTCATGTCAAAAGCGCTTAAGGAATAACATTTAGTATAAATTATACGAAAAAGAGTATGTATAAAGCTGACCTGTTTGACCTTTTCCATTTGCACTCAGGAGGAAGCAAATAACATTCATGTAACTACACAAATGAATACAATACTCAGCGTGTTAATTACCAGGTGACTAACCAACCTACGTACCTGTGTAGTAAACAATATATAATATAACTGAAACATTTTATCCAACAGTTGATCTATTAAAATAGTACTTTAGTTTCGATAATTAATAGATTGATTAGTAACTAATGTTATCTCACCACCCATATAAAAATAGAAACCTTTCAGCTTATATGCAATCTTAACACATTAGATATTAGGTACCAAAAAAAGGTACATGATTAGATCTGAATGCAGAATGCAAGTCTGAATAGTATTGCTAACCAACTAATTCTTCTATGTAACATGCCACACAGAAAATAAGGTCCCATGAATAACGTACATCAACAGCTTGAGACCTTGTGATCTCAGCATCCAAAGGTTCATAATAAGCTGTATAAAATTGTTTGAGCAAACAACACAATCTACTCAAACAAAACGATAACACAAACATAAATAACACGGTGAACTATATGATATTATAACCAAACAATATTCACCATATTTGAATGCTAATGTTAAAGTTTAATTTTAGATACCTAACTGCTTATATTTTCTGATTATGTGCTCATAATGTAACCGCAACTGCTTATCGGCTTAATTTAGGGTAAGCTAGGCAGTTTTCAATAAGTAGGTCATCTCAATAAGGTTATAAGCCATTTTTTTGAGGACTTTGAATTGTAGTGGGTAACAACCTATTCTTGTTCTTGTTAGATACCTATTTATATGACAATGTAAATGCTTAGTGGCTCACCCATTCTCAGTCTAGCTAGATTGTATGTAGAACTACCTAATCAAATAGTTTTCTATAACTTGATTCCCCAGGTTGCAATAATCACTCTCAAATAAAACATGTAAACTGATGAACATGAACTTTACATCTTTATAACAATCACAGAGAATCCAACATCGATTAACATTCTTGAACAAAATTTGGGCAAAATCAGCTAAAAAACCACTATACCTACATCGAAGATTCACAATTTTTTTATCTGGGTACCAAAAAAATATAACCAATAATTATTACAATACACATAAAAACCACAAAAACCTTACCAATGATCCCACTCATCATACCTTCGATTGGTTGTTTTTCCTTTGACAATTATTAAGAATTCTCCGATGATTTTGATTTAGGGTTTTAGAGAAGAAAAAGATTGTAATGTGTGTCTACATGTGTACGGTTAACTCTGTATACACCGGAGTTCCAGAATTGTTGTGGTTGCTTAGGGTGGGATCGGATACACTGGAGCTGGGATCGTGGAGATAGTTTTTGTTTATGGCGCATGTGTGATGAATGAGTATATGGAGCGTGCTTTTTTTAATGTACACTTTGGTCCAAAACTATTAACTATAAGGCTTTGAAGTACATGTGTTTTTAACACTTTTTGATACATATAAGTATAAAAAACGATTTTATGAATTAGTTTGCTAAATCTGGAAATATTAAAAGGTTTTTATAATAAACACATCATGTTAAAAAAATTATAATTATTTAATTATTACCAAAATAAGTATGATTTGATTAAAAAGTCCGGGGTTTTGTTTTATTATATAAAAGATTACGCTTCAACTCTTTTTATTTATACCCCTTTTAAGTAAAGTCACCTGCTTACATCCATAACTAAAATGGAGGAATGTAATCTTCAAAACTGAATAAAGACCTCAAAATTAGTTTATGTCTAATTGTGGGATCTTAGATAATTTGAAATATGACAGCATAATATTACTTCTGATGAAATGCAGTGTGGTGGAGGGGGATATATCAGTACTTAATTAATTTTGTTACACTTTCACAATACAATGGCCATTTGAAACAATCACAATAACATTAAGATCCATAGAATCAAGCCTTTCCAACGATTAGAAAATTACAATAACTAGAAACACTTTATGGCATTGCCGACCACTTCAATCATGAATTGAAGCACTTATTGAAAATGTTTTACTACTAAGAAAGGTTGTCTCAATCTTCTTTTGTTGGTAACTTGTACAACTTTTTGAACCTCTGACAAGCTTCCAAAACATTGTTCCTATGACCAAAACCACTTACTCTAATGAACCCTTCACCACCCGGTCCGAAACCATTACCAGGCAAGGTGACCACGTGTGTCTTCTCAAGAATGTCATTGAACACGTCCCATGAACTTTGGCCTGGGAAGTGAACCCAAACGTATGGGCAATCTTTTCCACCATATACTTTAAAACCTAGTGATTTGAATGTATTCAATATAATTTGTGTGTTTTCTTTGTAAAATCCAGCCATTTCATGCATAGCCTACAACAATTGGAATAACATTTGTGATAAATTCACCAGCAAAATAGCAAATCCATGTATACTTACACATAGTAGAGGGACTAGTTTAGTAATTATAGTAATGGTATCACATATATTGACCAAACCATCTCATTGGTGCAATTTTAATTACCAAACTAGACCATTATATTTTTGCAAGTATGTTACTACCATCATAAGCTAATTACCTCAAGACCTTCAGGGGAAAGGCAAGCAAGGCCACCAGCTTGGGCGATGTTTGATGCACCATTGAAACTAGTACAAACGATGCGGTTATAGTCTGTAGCAACAGAAAATCCATTTGAATACTTAAGTTCTTTTGGCACTACAGTCCAACCAAGACGAACTCCTGTAAATCCAGCATACTTGGAGAAAGATGCTATTTCAATTGCAACCTGTCACACTCAAAAACGTAAAAATGCATGAACAAAGTCCAGTAAATACTTATTTGGCTCTAGAAATTTTTGGAAAATTAACTTTTGCAGAGAAAACTACAGAAATTTTCCACAAAGTCTGATAAAAAAATAATGAAAATTGTTCCTATCGACACTATTTGCATAATGAACCTGTTTTCGGTGTTTGTTTTCACATTTGGTCATTAGTCCCTTACCCTTTAGATACCAAAAGTAAATATCAATTTTTTTGAAATAAAATACGTAATATACCTTTTACATGCATGTTTAATGAACCAGTACAATTAGGGATCATATATGCAAATAGTTTTTAGCAAGGACATTCCTCTTTATGTTCACCAAACTAATGATGAGATAATTTGCACACCACCAAAACTGATGCATACACTGCTAAGGCACAAGATGAACAACCCATGGTACAGCAATACAACACCATCAAGCAAATGTTGGTGGTGTACAAGTTAACTTTGTTTTTATGCGTTTATAGTTTGAACCTACCTCTTTGGCTCCAGGGATTTCAAAGATCGATCTAGGAGTGTCGTCTGACGCATACATGGCATATGCTGAATCATATACTATGATGGATCCATTGTTCTTAGCAAACCTGACTAACGAAATTAGTTGTTCCCTTGAAGCAGCATAACCTGTTGGATTGTTTGGTGAACAGAAAAAAATTACGTCTGTCCGAGAAACTTTAGACAAATCAGGAAAAAAATCATTCTCTGGAGTACATTCCATGTACTCAATAGTCGCATATTTCTTAACATCTTTTTGGAACTCCCCTGTTTGGCCCATAATCACACTTGAATCTACATACGCCTGAAAGGGGAAATGAAAATAGAAATAAAAATAAAACATGGTCTTTGAACTGTGAAATTAGTCGATGTAGAATAATGAAATGGTTACCGGATACGCTGGACTTTGTACCGCCATTGTAACATTAGGCCCAAATAAGGCCCGCCACAAAGATTGATAAAAATGTTGATATTGTCATATTGGAGATGATTTTACTAAAAAGTAGTAAAATAGCGATAAATTACACAAGACCACAAACCTGAATTCGAGAAATGCCACATTTTGCACCATCAGATACAAATATATCATCTTCATCTATTCCAAGGCTTGAATAAAACGTTGAAGCAAGTCGAGCTCTTAATTGCTGAACGTATAAATGGCACATAAATTTTAATGAGCTATTAATTTTGATTCTAGATATAAAGTGTATTAAAAATAGCTGAAATTCATGAATATAGAGGACCACTTTAAAATAATCATACATGCTGATAGCTTTAGAATTATGACGTACGTAATTATAATTAACAAAAACTATAACTTATGCATACCATTTCACCTTTTTCAGCTCCATATCCGCTATAACCCTCAATTGTCGATAAGGCCAATGCTCTCTACAATGTAGACATATGAAACCATCAAAATTTGTGCGAATGTATGCGTAAGTATGACACAAATTTTCCTAGTTATATTTTATAAGAATCAAGAAGAATATTGGTAAAAAGTTTGTTATCATCCATTTTGGGTACACTGTAAGTTATAATAAATTGTAGACTAATATTGGGTTAAGTTCTCCCCTTAATGAGATCTGTTTGAACAATATATTATTTGGTAATTTAGTAATTTTGCTCAGGCCATTGTACCATGGTAAACACATGGTGAATCCATTTTAAAGAACCATGCGTGTCAAGTAAAGACAAGCCTCGTCATTCCCTGTTTACGATTATGCTTCATCTTGAGTCTTGACGATTATGTTTTTGTTGTAATAGTAGCGCAATTCGATCTGTTTTCTTTCGCGGTATTTGTAAGTCTATATTTCAGTCAAATATATTACTTACGAATACTTTTTCTACAAAGAAAGATTACATGGAAAAAAGAATAGCTTGGCAAAATGTTATATGATTTCTAAGGGAACAAGGTTAACGTTGGTCGTGTTCTCGATACAACATTATAAACTAATATAAAACGGACAAGCAACACATGGAAGAAATATACCGAAAAGAGTGATCATACCTTTGCCATGGCAGAACTAATAACTTCTGGAATGGGCTGAGTGGTATCGCCAAGGCCAAGGCTTATCATCTTTGCATCAGGGTATTTCAACTTATGTGCACCAACCCTTTTACGAATCTGTAACTCAGCATATGAAATGTATCTTAGTCTCATTTCCAAATAAATAATAACAACATATTTTATATCCATAGTACTCTTAAACTATCAGCAATGCTCGACAATGATAGTAGATAGTAGATACCTCCGGAAAGAGATAACCTGCTTGAAGTTTAGCAATATTCTCATTGCGAGAGACTTGCGTCTTATAAGCTGCAGAAACAACAACAAAAATATACTAGTATATGAGAATGTTTGCTATTTTTCAATAATAAAATTTGGTTAAAAAAAGCATAAGTAGTATAAATTAATAAGTTTAAGTACTCGATCGGTTAATCTAGCGCATACATAGAAAGAATGGTGCAAGCTAGAGTGAATTATAATTACCAGTCTTATCTTTTATTGCCTCTTCTACTGAAGTAGGTACAGATTTGGAGATCCCCACCATTTTATGATACACAGCAGTAGATATATACCTAAAGTTATTTTGCTGGAAGAGAGTGTTATTGGTACGTTTATGGTGAAAATGAGCAGGACTTTATAGGACAAGGCCTAGAAGCTAACAGTAGTTGAAAGGATTAAAAAAAAATTACGGAATTAACAGACTAAAATATATGGATTATTATATTGTGACAGATATGAATAATTAATTAGAATATCATTTTAGTACAATCATATACAGTTTACATCCTATTCTTGAAGTCCTTAAAATTTGTTTATTATTTTCATTTTAAGACCACTAAAGACATTAGGGGATTTATATATCTTAAAGGACTCGTTTTTAAGTTGTGTTGTTGGAGTCGTGCTTTGCTGTATGCTTTTACTATCCAGTTAACTAGTTGCAGACAACATAAATTTGTATCCGGTGACATGAACTTACTTAATTATATGATTATTGGCATGTAATAATCGTAAGAAAATTGATTCATTATGCTTTTACTTATTCATTGCTTGCATAAATTTCTCCGTTGTAAATACAACTAAGTTTTCAAATCATAAACCACGTACGTATGTCTCTCTTAGTCTTGTACTTTATGATGTTTTCTTCATAAATAGAAGCATGATATCATTCATTGAATAAAAACAATAAAAATTAAGATATGTCAATCCAAAAGAATTAAGCTGATAAGATATACGGAATATAAAAAAAGAGAAGGAATCAAACGGGGCCCTTAAATTGCAAGGCAAAAGCCATGCCATTTCAGATAGTGCGAGTTTTCACTACTTATCTAATTGATAAATGGTTTGGATTATACATTTTTAATTGGTATGTACACATAATGTCTCTCTATTTGCACACATATAATTAAGGGTTAATGGCATACAATAGCAACGTACTTTTTCATTTGTGCCATTATCAGATATGAACAAAATATTACCACAATACCCATCGAACTTTGCCATTTTTGTGCCGATATCAGCAACTTCGCCATTTTTACTTTCAAAATTCACGTCATGTGACACATGTACATGTCATGCCCCTTTTTTTGTACCGTTAGGTTCCATGTCAGCCCCTTATACACACCATTAGGTCATCTTCCCCAATCAAAACACATATAACCCTAACACTAACATATACAACCTAACAGTGTGTATTAAGGGCTGACATGGAACCTAACGGTACAAAAAAAGGGGCATGACATGTACATGTGTCACATGACGTGAATTTTGAAAGTAAAAATGGCGAAGTTGCTGATATCGGCACAAAAATGGCAAAGTTCGATGGGTATTATGGTAATATTTTTAGTTCATATCTGATAATAGCACAAATGGAAAAGTACGTTGCTATTATATGCCATTAACCCTATAATTAACTAAAAACCATCTCGATCATTGTTTTACTCACGTTATAGGGAGAGCCATAAAATAGTCTTCTTCTCTATTTTAAATTTGAAACCCACCTGTAAGTTCATTGTTAACACATTCTACCACCATAAAGTTCATTATTAAGAGTAATATGCATTCAGCCACCAACATTCATATAATTCATATCATGTATGATTCCATTATTTCAGCCACGAATTTCATAGGTATTTGAATTTTCCTATCTTTAAGTGACATGGACAAAGTGGTGGACCAAAACTTTGCTAAAACAAGTTTGATTGCTACTGATTTTTTTAATCATCAATCTGAATTGTTTCCTTTTTGAAACTATATTGTGACGGACTGATAGGTACTCTTTTATTTTACAAATTTTGAAAGAACTTTGCTCGTATTCATAGTTTTATTACTTTTATATCAGTTTTGATTGGACAAGTTTGTGCTTGTGATTAGAGTAGAAGTTATAATTGTAAATGAAATATGCAACTTCTAAATCTTTCAAAAAAGTTAGCTCTTTATGAATAGTTATATAGGAAGAACATTTTTTTCAGTTAATTTTAGATGTGCAAATAAAAACATTATGTGTAGATATGAATTCCTTAAAAGAAAAACTCTGGTATATTTTAGCTTTTAAATAATTACTATTATGAGAGTCTTCACAAGTATCATAGTTAATTCGATAATTTATTATAAGGCAAATGAATTAAAAATATCTAAATTTAACAAGTGATTTTTCACTTTAATGCGTATTGTCTTTTGTTTTCTTTTTCAAGTGACCAAACTTTTTCACTTCGTCATTGTTAATCGGTATATAATATAAGAAGGTTTGAAAATTTATTATATCATGGTGGAAAAATGTATAAGGCTATTATGTTTGTTTTATTATATGAGTCACATCGACGTATCCTAAAAGAACAATATAATTAGAGGGATTGAGTAATTAATTATGTTTAAGTGATAAACATAATTAACTAAGACTTTGGTGGTTATGAAAGGATTAGTGTGCAAAGAACGTCTTTCACAACTAGTCTTCATAGAAATGCCACAAGGTCACACCGTTGCACATTAAAAGGAACACACAAGCATCCCTTGGTGCTTGAATATTTTTCCCTTCAATATGTGAAAATGGAACTGAATGCTGATTCTCCGTATGAAAAAAACAAGAGAACCGGTGAGGCCCATACCCTAATGGTCTAATTATACTATATATTAAATACCGTCGTGTGCGACGTCGTTTTCGTCGTGGGTTTCCCGCCTTTTTTCATGGGCTGCTGAGGCCCACTTTTTTTAGCCCTTTTCTTGGCCTACACTGGGTTTCGTTCGGTGATATATCTCTCACACACGCCTCTTCCATGTTCGAGAAAAGTCTTAACAGTAAGACAACATACTTTCTGTTCCTAACCCAATGATGATGATCGATATCTTTGCCGTCTTTCGTTTACAGAATGAATCAAGGTATGTTTGCCGTTGCGTGAATCAATTATGTATGTGCCTTTTGTTTATTAGGGTTTTATAATTAGGGATTTTGGTTGTTGGGGTTTTGATAATTAGGGTTTTGATGATTGGGGTTTTGATAGTTGATTGATTTTTGATTATTGGAGGTTTGATAAGTAGGGTTTTCATAATTGGGGCTTTGATAATTAGGGTTTGATAGTTGATTGATTTTTGATAATTGGGAGTTTCATAAGTAGGGTTTTCATAATTGGGGTTTTCATAATTAGTTATCATTTTCTACGGATTTTTGATAATCGGGTTGAACTAAAAACAGTCACATCTGAGTATATTTACCGACGGATATTTGGTTTTTTTTTAATATGCGTCAGTATTGCCATTCTATGTCCTTTTTACAATCTGATTTCAGTGGAAATAATTTTTGTGGAATACTTTTCCGAGCTTTGTCGTGTTTGTTATCAGATTCGAAGAACAAGTGTAGGCGCTACGATATAGAAGTGGATCGGATGACGGAACAAGAGCTTCCTACGGCTCACCATTTACCCGCAAAGATGGAAAGTTAACTGACGAAAAGGTGAGGCAACCGTTTAAAAGGTGCGTCAAGTCGAAGCCTAAACCTTTTCCTATCCGATAGACAAAGGTTAATTGTAGTTTATGTGTTGTACTTTTTTAGACAAATTTAAGTATATATTTGTTTTTCGTACTNGACAAATTATAAAAAAAAAAGTATTGTACTTGCCACAAATTCATCTTCTGGGTAGTGGTGGAACTTGCTACCAGTTGAGCAAGTCACATAGTACCCTGAAGATGAAAAAAAGACGAGTTTATTACCCTGAAAATGAAAAAAATTTGTTCACTACCCAGAAGATGAAAAGGTGGCAAGTATAATACCTTTTTTTAATAATTTGCCCCCTGTAAGTTCATTGTTAACACATTCTACCACCATAAAGTTCATTATTAAGGGGTTGTTTCTTTTTTTCCTTAGCTAAGGATTCATATGGGTCCCACTTCCATATAAGCATCTTAATAGGGAGGAGATGATAAATTAAGCCTTGTGGATATAGACCATTTAAGAGATTTTTGTGGGTCCTATATAAAAAGTAATAATATTAAATAGCATTCCTTAGCTAAGGGGAAAAAAGAAACACCTCCTTAGTAATATGCATTCAGCCACCAACATTCATATAATTCATATCATGTATGATTCCATTATTTCAGGCACGAATTTCATAGGTATTTGAATATTCCTATCTTTAAGTGACATGGACAAAGTGGTGGACCAAAACTTTGCTAAAACAAGTTTGATTGCTACTGATTTTTTTAATCATCAATCTGAATTGTTTCCTTTTTGAAACTATATTGTGACGGACTGATAGGTACTCTTTTATTTTACAAATTTTGAAAGAACTTTGCTCGTATTCATAGTTTTATTACTTTTATATCAGTTTTGATTGGACAAGTTTGTGCTTGTGATTAGAGTAGAAGTTATAATTGTAAATGAAATATGCAACTTCTAAATCTTTCAAAAAAGTTAGCTCTTTATGAATAGTTATATAGGAAGAACATTTTTTTCAGTTAATTTTAGATGTGCAAATAAAAACATTATGTGTAGATATGAATTCCTTAAAAGAAAAACTCTGGTATATTTTAGCTTTTAAATAATTACTATTATGAGAGTCTTCACAAGTATCATAGTTAATTCGACAATTTATTATAAGGCAAATGAATTAAAAATATCTAAATTTAACAAGTGATTTTTTCACTTTAATGCGTATTGTCTTTTGTTTTCTTTTTCAAGTGACCAAACTTTTTCACTTCGTCATTGTTAATCGGTATATAATATAAGAAGGTTTGAAAATTTATTATATCATGGTGGAAAAATGTATAAGGCTAGAGAAATGATACATGGACCTAATTGTGGACCTAATTGTGGACCTAAAAGTATGTGGCATGATCCTTATGGGTTGTAAAATAAGTGGGTCCCTGTCTGTAGCCATCAGGATGATGCCACGTGTTTTTAGGTCCATAATTAGGTCCACGATTACGTCCATGTATCATTTCTCATAAGGCTATTATGTTTGTTTTATTATATGAGTCACATCGACGTATCCTAAAAGAACAATATAATTAGAGGGATTGAGTAATTAATTATGTTTAAGTGATAAACATAATTAACTAAGACTTTGGTGGTTATGAAAGGATTAGTGTGCAAAGAACGTCTTTTACAACTAGTCTTTATAGAAATGCCACAAGGTCACACCGTTGCACATTAAAAGGAACACACAAGCATCCCTTGGTGCTTGAATATTTTTCCCTTCAATATGTGAAAATGGAACTGAATGCTGATTCTCCGTATGAAAAAAACAAGAGAACCGGTGAGGCCCATACCATAATGGCCTATTTATACTATATATTAAATACCGTCGTGTGCGACGTCGTTTTCGTCGTGGGTTTCTCGCCTTTTTTCATGGGCTGCTGAGGCCCACTTTTTTTAGCCCTTTTCTTGGCCTACACTGGGTTTCGTTCGGTGATATATCTCTCACACACGCCTCTTCCATGTTCGAGAAAAGTCTTAACAGTAAGACAACATACTTTCTGTTCCTAACCCAATGATGATGATCGATATCTTTGCCGTCTTTCGTATCCGGAATGAATCAAGGTATGTTTACCGTTGCGTGAATCAATTATGTATGTGCCTTTTGTTTATTAGGGTTTTATAATTAGGGATTTTGGTTGTTGGGGTTTTGATGATTGGGGTTTTGATAGTTGATTGATTTTTGATTATTGGAGGTTTGATAAGTAGGGTTTTCATAATTGGGGCTTTGATAATTAGGGTTTGATAGTTGATTGATTTTTGATAATTGGGAGTTTCATAAGTAGGGTTTTCATAATTGGGGTTTTCATAATTAGTTATCATTTTCTACGGATTTTTGATAATCGGGTTGAACTAAAAACAGTCACATCTGAGTATATTTACCGACGGATATTTGGTTTTTTTTTAATATGCGTCAGTATTGCCATTCTATGTCCTTTTTACAATCTGATTTCAGTGGAAATAATTTTTGTGGAATACTTTTCCGAGCTTTGTCGTGTTTGTTTTCAGATTCGAAGAACAAGTGTAGGCGCTACGATATAGAAGTGGATCGGATGACGGAACAAGAGCTTCCTACGGCTCACCATTTACCCGCAAAGATGGAAAGTTAACTGACGAAAAGGTGAGGCAACCGTTTAAAAGGTGCGTCAAGTCGAAGCCTAAACCTTTTCCTATCCGATAGACAAAGGTTAATTGTAGTTTATGTGTTGTACTTTTTTAGACAAATTTAAGTATATATTTGTTTTTCGTACTGTTGTCAAACATTTGGATTTTTCTTATGTTAGTGTTAAATGTGGGTTTCATCCAGGATACATGTGTGTTGGAAACTCGCGATTAGGCATAGTCCATATGCATGTTGACTTTCTTTGTACCGAGGATTTGTAGAGGTAATTTCAATTTCAGATACTTACCCATACTGCATATGCGGTGCTGGTAGTGGAATATGTCTCACCAACACTTTTGATTGTTCGAGTAGAAACTTAAGATGGAAGTGACGAGTAAGGTGTTGAAGGAAAATATTATAACGCGAAGAACTCAAAGAAAAAGGGAAAGAAAGAAAGAGTCGCGTCAACCAACGCATCAGGTGAGTAGAACCTGATTATGTGTGACGCTGTGATTTGAAAACACGATAGACAAATAGTACTCAGTTACATAATGCGATGACTTTCTACTACAGTAGAATCAGTAACTATGTTTTTTGTTTCATCCATTTTGTTTTAATTCAATTGCGTCATAGTATCATACTTTTTGCTTACGGCCACTAATATGTTTCAGGTTTACAAATCTTTTTTCACGCCGATGTACATTTGCAGCAGGAACGATTGTACAGCAGTCTACGTCTTGGCTAGGGCAGATACTTTGCAGCTTCGACAAATTTTTTAAAGGTACAAGTCATATAACAGTAATCTTTTTCTAGAATGAACTTCAACTTTTTTTTATATGATGTTGAGAAAAAAATTTGCATTCAATGTTTAGTTTGCGGACAATTTATGCTTTTGCGTATTGGGAATAGTTACTTTATCGGGTTTGACATCAACATAGATACAATGTTTTAAGATCAAACCAGTAAATAATACGCTACCAAAACACATCGACTATTTTCCACAGTAAATAAGTCGATATAGCGAGACAAACGTTGCCTTTTTTTTCCTAAACATATTATTGTCATGTAAATTCTGACATATTATCAAATGTGTTATTAGGGTTGCTATACATGAAGCCATGGAACATCAAAACAATGTCCATAGCAGAAGCAGCAATAACAGCTGTTCTAAATTCTAGAACCGTTACGCTTGCAGCTGCAAACCCTCCTTCAGGTCGTTATGATGATCTTAATGTACATAAAATTGTCACTAAGTACACTTCTTTTTCAATTATAAACATTTTAATCATCTAAAATCATATCTGCATTTCAGACTGCACAAGATAGCATTGATCTACAGACTACAATTCTTTCAAGGGTTGACTTGATTTTCATCGTGAAAGGCATTAGGATGTTTAAAGTATATTCATCTGCTAATGCTGCCAATGATCCTAGAGATACCAAAGATGATAACTGCCTAAAAAGGTCTGCGATTTGAAACTATTCATCTGTTATTTTTTAATACCAAGGTAGATTTCACAAAGGCGAAGTATAATGTAAGTCTTTCTATGCAGGTATATCCAGTACTGTCGGATTATGAGTCGGCCTCTCCTGTCCAAAAACGCAGCAAAATCGTTGCAGAAGAGTTATGTCAAAATCAGACAGGTCTGGTGATCATCGATCATGTTAAATTCCCAAAACCAACATAATTATACCATATGTTGACATCAATTCTCATGTAGGCTATGAGAAGACAGACCATGCGTCCAGTATTGGAGAAAATCGTCTGAATAAGTGCCGGCTTGAGCACAAGATGAAGCAAATTCGTTGGATTGTGATCAGATTAGATGGTTGTTCTTTTAGAAGGTAACACATTCTACTGTAGATTTTTATGAATCAGCAAAACTTTTAGATTCGATTACTCATTCTTGCTGCTGTAAAACTTATACTCTTATGTGGCTGTGATAGTGTGACCACAGATGTGGCTGTGGCGTCTGAGCATGTAGAGACAGTTCATCGGTATGATTACGAGGCTAATAGTATTTGTGAGCTATGAATTTATCCCTTATATTTTTATTGTTGTTGATTATATGATCTACCTATAACTATGTTTTTTGTGCAAAGTTACAACACTGTTTTCTTGGCTTGAACGGCATACCACACAAGAATCTGCAACATTTATCCATGTACTATCATGAATCTGCACCATAGAGTAAGTCCATTTATCCATGTATATTCATGTACCATGTATATTCCGTTGCTTGATGTGTCGTGTATATCATCCATATGTTTATTACTTTGTTCAATTCAATGCCTTTGTGTATCATCCATATGCTTCTTTGTAGAAGGATGCTTTAATCACATAGTCTTTGTTGTTTTGTGAAATAGGTATACGTACAAGTTTCAAAGAAAAGATTGGTTTCGTGTGGGCTTAAAGATAAGTCAGTGTTTGTAAATGAACATATTGGTTTGAGAGGGGACTATGACGATATGCAACTTATCAGGTAATTTTTTTATCCGTTCAGTATTCTCTTGGTTGCTTTCAATAGGTTTATTCAGTCAGTTAGTTAAGCGGTTCGTTTCATTCCGTTTAGCGATTCATCTACTTTGGACAACTAAAAAAAAACTTTCGGACACAGGTTCACGTCATACTTATGCGCATTGTGTAACTTCGCTGCCATCTGAAGGAACCAACCACGGTTCTGCCAATTCTGAAGCAACGTATCCATGTTCAAGGATGTTAGGTGTGACGTTCTTAACGCGGATACGTTGCTTCAGAATTGGCCCAGATATTGGCCAACATCCATAGCCCCCCACGCCAGTCCAGAGCGCTATTTAGATATTGTTGTTTGCCAATGAACCAGTTATCCTTGAATTGTCTTTGTCCTTCGCTTAGTAATGTGCTAGCAAAACCGTTACCCATGCTGGTGCTGCACATAGCCAGATAGAATGACTAATTCCCTTATTCAGGTACACCGGCGGTTTTACAGTTCATGCAACTAATTATAATCTTTTTCATAAGGTAGGCTAAAATGCTACCCTAATTTGAATTTTTTTATGCACGCCCAAAGTACGTGCATCTATAAAGAAATCCACGATTTATGTGTTTCATGTAACCATGGTACATGTATACTTTCCAATGCTTTCATTTATAGACTGCAATAATAGATTTAGCTCCACGCCTTCTTTCAGGGTAAGAGTATCTTATCTTTGCACTAATAGTATCTTAAAAATCATATACTTAAACTGTGTTATGCACATTGGCAGATTCAGTTCGACAGAAGGCTCTGATCAGTGGTACAGTGTTTTTTACCAAGGAAAGATGCGAAATAAAAGAGAATGGTGTGGCAAGTGATTTGGTGCAGACTACTTTTTCGCATTATCCTCTTTTGTTTCCCATCTATCCTTGGAAGTTACACTCTATTATTGATCAGGGCCTTTTGTTGAACTGAAGGTAAGAATATGGAAGGTGATAATTCGAATTAGAAGCACAGCCAAATGGATATGCAATTTTAGCTAACCTATTATTTGTTCATGTTTTCAGCAGATTCCGTAATGTTCCAGCCGTTGCCGGTATCCTGTAGTATCTACAACACAAGAAAAAACATATCTGACTCTCCATGTTTAAAGGTACGTGCTTATGCTAAATGGTATTACTATGAATGCATTATCATTCAGCTTACTTGCCTTTTTTTTGCTCTTGGTTTGGCCCATTGATTACTGCCCAAGCATCCTCGCATATACTCATCTTAATAATCCGTTTCAATTGCTTTTCTTATAGACAAAAGACATACATAAACCTAGAATATTCCTGGACCCTCGCTTCAAGCCCTCCATTGTGTTCTGTTGTGAATGAAGAGCTGATCAAAATGTACGGTTTGAACCGAGGGTTTAGCAATATTGTAGGTTTACGTGTGTCTTTTCTGTATAAAAAAAACAAAGGAGACGAATCATTAAGACGAGTATAAGTGAGGATGATTGGCCAACAAACGATGGGCCAATGTAAAGCACGAGTTACCTGCGAAAACACACTGTCGTATCCCTTAAACACGTTTGTTTATTACTAGAATATTCCGGTTTCTTTATCATGTTTTTTGCTTTGTATTAAAACTATCCATGCCATTTACACCTACCTCGCCTAAACAGAAAACAGGTCCCTGTACTCCTTTTGCCTTCTTCTATATTACAGTAAGTCATGCTTTGAACATGCCTTCATTTTCTAAATTTTTATTCTGTCCATCTTTCAGTTAACTGTATACAAGAAACACAGACGACAACTGCATCTACCTTAGGCAGCCATGTTTCATGCACTGAAAAAACCGTCCCTTCACTGGATAAAGACAAACGCAAGATATAATCGACGACAACGAAACAACCATTGTATCTGCCCATTCTTTGCTGTGAAAACTTTGAATGTATTCAGGTCCTCACACCCTATTATCCCCAGTAAAATAATTATGGAATTGTATTTGATATTTGAGTGTTGAAAATGAATGATCACTCTGAATTTTGTAAACAGATATTCTTACTCTATGCCTAGAAACAGTTTCTTTTCACATGTTTTTTCTATTTTCTTTTCCTTTTTTTCTTTATTTTTTTGGTTAAAAATGTCATACCCTGAAAATACCTGTTATATGGCAGCGGAATGGAATACCTGGGTGTAACGAACATGGCATCTCATACATGGTTATATTGAACGACCTAAAGTGTCGTTTTGAAAATACATCGTTTGATCATTAAGACATTCAGAGTTTACAAAATAGGTCCCAAAATAATGTTGCAAGTTCATGAAAACTAGTTCAACATGATCAAACGTTACATAAGTGCATGAAAATAAGAAGGTGAGACGCGTCGACTCCGCGACTCCATGTAGGTCCAAAATGCATGCCAACATGTGATGTCTTAATTACCTGAAAATACATTGCTAAAAACGGTCAAAAATAATGTTGGTGAGAAATCATAGGTTTATAAAAATGAATGTTATGCGGTAACCTCAAGTATAATGTGTAAGACATAAGTCTCATGAAAAATTTGTACAATAGCCCTTAAGCTCATGACACCGAAGCTGACTGATGAAAATGCCCCTCCAGAGTGTTTTACCAGGCACTCTAAAGATGTTAGACATGAAATGCACCCGTTTGACTGTTGGTATAACCAACGCGGATGGAGGCGTCACCCTCAATAGATCTATCCACTCACTCTCGCTTACAGGGAATTAACGGTTCATGATAATAAACTGGGGACTTTAACTTGGTAAATGCGGTAACTTAAGCATTGTACTTGAATTTGATACTTAGGCCCGTATGGAAAATGGTGCAATGTATTCTCCCCCGTGGGATTTGAAATAATGAAATGTAAACGGGGCTATGAAAACTCACCAGTAGTGATGGAACAATATACTATGAAGTGAACTTGAAATATCAAGGCGCAACTCCTAGCCGCAACCTAAAATGAATGTATGTAATCTAACTCAGATTATGAAATGAATTCATGTATGCACTTGCACTTATAATCTATACCACTCGCATTAATTCAAAACAAGTATAATCGTCGAAAATATAATTTATATAATCGTATTAAGTCATAATGTATTTTACATGTTCATATGGTGTAACGATGTTTTATGATAGTCGTTTGGTGAAATCATGTGAAAATATAACTTTCCGTCGTAAAATATAATACTCGTCAATTTATGAAAACGGCCAAAGTGGCCTCGGAAAACTAGTTGTAAAATAGTGTATACTGAGAATCAGAAAGCAAACTTAATGTTTCTGGAAAGCTTGTTACATTATCTAAAAGTTCTAACACTGACATTTTTCCCATATGTGCATAGATTATGAAATAAACAGTTGTGAAGTGAGGTGTTTAGGCCAAAACTGCCATTTCTAGGCAGTTTTTAGGAATATTTGAAAGGTCATAGTGTACAGGTTATAAGTCCAAATGACAAAAGGCCAACTGATTTGAAAAGTACTCCAGGAGTACTAACTTTTGTTCCTTGGAGTCCCAACTCCAGAACTGAGTCATTTGACGGGAAAATGGCCTCAAACATGGGTGTTTGCAAGTTTTCTGGGCAGGCTTAGAATATTTTCTAAGTAAAAGTGCTGTTAGAAATTTTAGTTAACCAATATCTTTGAAAATTCGTAACTAATTCGTTATAAGGCTGTTTCTTGTGTTCTTTATATCCCCGAAATGGTGAGAAAATGTACTAGCATATTTTCAACAGTTTGGTATGTTTTAACATGGTCTAACGCTCGTTTTTTGTTCCATGAAATTCGTGCATCAGCACTACATTTTTCTGAAAAAATATATATTGTTAGTGTAACTTGTTTTTGGCATAACTTTTTCATCGTAAGTCCGTTTTTAGTAATTCAAGCGGCCATATTTTCGTCTTTGAATGTATTTTCTAGTTCTTGGGTCCAAAATTAGCCAAAACCTACTGAGTTTACCATATTTTACAAATAGTGACAGTAGCTTTATATATAGTGTTTAAAAATGGTTTTTCATGTTTTATTCTTGTCCAAATCCATCCCCAACAACAACAAAACATCCCTTAATCTACCATACACCTTCTTAGGGTGTCATGGGTTCCCTAGCATTGTTTTTCAATCATTTCTCCATAGGTTCAATTGTTTTTCATTTTAATGATAAAAATGATATAAAATATAAATATAGTGGTATAGATTTTTACATGCTTGTACATATGCTATAAAAATACATGAATCTTGATAAAATTTAGTGAAATTTATGAAAAGAATTTGATAAACTTACTTGGATGATATAGTGAATTTTTGGAAGAAAATCTTATATTTCAAAACCTTGTAATAGATTGCAAATACTACTTGTAAATAATCTTGGACATGAAAAATTTATGGTTCTTCTTGTTCTTGTTGTTTGGCCGATCACACAAAGAAGAGAGAAAGGAGAAAAGTAATTTTTGATCTAAAATTATAAAGTTACATGTATGTGTAAAAATGATGTGTACATGGATTATATTGGTGAAATTTGGACGGAACATGTGTCCCTAGGTGCACCAAAACCGGCCACCTAGGAGGGGTGATGGGTTTGTGTAAGTTTTGTGCAATATTTTGTTTACGGGGTACCGTTTAGTGTATAGTTTTGAGCGGTTTAGCGTTATCGGGTACCGGGTTAATTAGAAATAAATTCTAACGGGACAAAACGGGATATAACAAAGTTGTAAAAATTATAAAAATATAATTTTTGTAAACATTGGGTGTTTTGATAGATATTGCTTGGTTGGTACAAATATTGTTATAAGTTAATATAAATGAAGGTTTAAAAATATAAAACCTTAAAATATAAAATAATTAACTTTTACAATTTTAGTGGGAATACTACTAATATAATAAAAATATTAGTGCCATAGTGGGAATTGTTTTGTGTATTGATTAAAAACTATAATCATATGTTAATATTTATTTGAAGATAAATTAATATATGTAACTTGAAATTATATAAATTCTACGAGTGGGATAGAATGCAAATGATGTCGTGATGAAATGTAGACTAACCCTAGTCTATGAAATGTATGATGAATGACGTCTCATGATAATGTGACTTAACCTGCCCGGTTTCGTCAAATGAATATCTGTAAACCTAGTTTACGTGAAATGATGAATTGTAAATGATGAATGGAAATATGATGAATTGAAATTGGTGAATAATGAGTTGTTGAGACTTGAGAAAATGACCTGAAGTTGCGAATTGTGACAAAAAATGCCACTTTGATTTTGTGTATAGCATGTACTGTAGCTGTTATGTACACAGTATTCTCAAATGTGTCATAACATATGAACTTTTCAGCATACTTTCGATTTACGAACATATTTGTTGAACTACAGTGTAACGACTGAATATTATACTGTATTTATGCAAAATAACCTCTGCTAAAAAATAGGCCCGCCCGCAACGCGGCGGAACGCTGCCATTCTCGTGAGTTAAAATGGATGGATAGTTTTTGAGACTGAAAAAAGACCTCAAGCACAATTTATATGTCTAAATTTGGGATCCATCACATAATGCAAATATGGAAGCTTTTGGAATAACTACCAATATTTCTTCTCATGAAATTCAGCAGTTGGGGATATCTCTTATATAATAAAACAAAACTCCTAGTGGGTACTTTGTCATTTTGAAAAAAAAGAATATTTCCTTATTGGGTAATATGTTAATTATTATTTAATTTATAAGTTTTTAAATTCGTTTTGTTGATATACTATACAAGTAGAAGATAAATACAAAAAATATAGATAAGATTTAAATGATTATCTTTAATCATAAAAAACTACAATTAAAAATCATAAATCAAGCAAAATAAAAATTAAATTATTTGTTTTTTAATAAATAAAAATATATCATTCAAAATTTTTAAAAAAAAACCCGCGCGTGCGCGGGCATTATAACTAGTATCGGTACTATAATATAAACATCTAACAAGTCAAACATTTAGATAGTACTGGTTTGATACACTTGCACACTCCAAATAATGGCCACTTGAAACAATTTAAATATAAGTTCAATCACAATAACATTAAACTCCATAGA
>LBNU01000356.1:119497-137833 GCA_014162995.1 Artemisia annua
TGAAATGTAAACGGGGCTATGAAAACTCACCTGTAGTGATGGAACAATATACTATGAAGTGAACTTGAAATATCAAGGCACAACTCCTAGCCGCAACCTAAAATGAATGTATGTAATCTAACTCAGATTATGAAATGAATTCATGTATGCACTTGCACTTATAATCTATACCACTCGTATTAATTCAAAACATGTATAATCGTCGAAAATATAATTTATATAATTGTATTAAGTCATAATGTATTTTACATGTTCATATGGTGTAACGATGTTTTATGATAGTCGTTTGGTGAAATCATGTGAAAATATAACTTTCCGTCGTAAAATATAATACTTGTCAATTTATGAAAACGGCCAAAGTGGCCTCGGAAAACTAGTTGTAAAATAGTGTATACTGAGAATTAGAAAGCAAACTTAATGTTTCTGGAAAGCTTGTTACATTATCTAAAAGTTCTAACACTTCTAACACTTACATTATCTAATAGTGTATACTGAGAATTAGAAAGCAAACTTAATGTTTCTGGAAAGCTTGTTACATTATCTAAAAGTTCTAACACTGACATTTTTCCCATATGTGCATAGATTATGAAATAAACAGTTGTGAAGTGAGGTGTTTAGGCCAAAACTGCCATTTCTGGGCAGTTTTTAGGAATATTTGAAAGGTCATAGTGTTCAGGTTATAAGTCCAAATGACAAAAGGCCAACTGATTTGAAAAGTACTCCAGGAGTACTAACTTTTGGTCCTTGGAGTCCCAACTCCAGAACTGAGTCATTTGACGGGAAAATGGCCTCAAACATGGGTGTTTGCAAGTTTTCTGGGCAGGCTTAGAATATTTTCTAAGTAAAAGTGCTGTTAGAAATTTTAGTGAACCAATATCTTTGAAAATTCGTAACTAATTCGTTATAAGGCTGTTTCTTGTGTTCTTTATATCCCCGAAATGGTGAGAAAATGTACTAGCATATTTTCAACAGTTTGGTATGTTTTAACATGGTCTAACGCTCGTTTTTGGTCCATGAAATTCGTGCATCAGCACTACATTTTTCTGAAAAAATATATATTGTTAGTGTAACTTGTTTTTG
The DNA here is from genome assembly GCA_014162995.1 of Artemisia annua. NCBI lineage: Eukaryota > Viridiplantae > Streptophyta > Magnoliopsida > Asterales > Asteraceae > Artemisia > Artemisia annua. The sequence goes on from LBNU01000356.1 coordinate 120,578, forward strand.
GCATAACTTTTTCATCGTAAGTCCGTTTTTAGTAATTCAAGCAGCCATATTTTCGTATTTGAATGTATTTTCTAGTTCTTGGGTCCAAAATTAGCCAAAACCTACTGAGTTTATCATATTTTACAAATAGGGACAGTAGCTTTATATATAGTGTTTAAAAATGGGTTTTCATGGTTTATTCTTGTCCAAATCCATCACCAACAACAACAAAACATCCCTTAATCTACCATACACCTTCTTAGGGTGTCATGGGTTCCCTAGCATTGTTTTTCAATCATTTCTCCATAGGTTCAATTGTTTTTCATTTTAATGATAAAAATGATATAAAATATAAATATAGTGGTATAGATTTTTACATGCTTGTACATATGCTATAAAAATACATGAACCTTGATAAAATTTAGTGAAATTTATGAAAAGAATTTGATAAACTTACTAGGATGATATAGTGAATTTTTGGAAGAAAACCTTATATTTCAAAACCTTGTAATAGATTGCAAATATTACTTGTAAATAATCTTGGACATGAAAAATTTATGGTTCTTCTTGTTCTTGTTGTTTGGCCGATCACACAAAGAAGAGAGAAAGGAGAAAAGTAATTTTTGATCTAAAATTATAAAGTTACATGTATGTGTAAAAATGATGTGTACATGGATTATATTGGTGAAATTTGGACGGAACATGTGTCCCTAGGTGCACCAAAACCGGCCACCTAGGAGGGGTGATGGGTTTGTGTAAGTTTTGTGCAATATTTTATTTACGGGGTACCGTTTAGTGTATAGTTTTGAGCGGTTTAGCGTTATCGGGTACCGGGTTAATTAGAAATAAATTCTAACAGGACAAAACGGGATATAACAAAGTTGTAAAAATTATAAAAATATAATTTTTGTAAACATTGGGTGTTTTGATAGATATTGCTTGGTTGGTACAAATATTGTTATAAGTTAATATAAATGAAGGTTTAAAAATATAAAACCTTAAAATATAAAATAATTAACTTTTACAATTTTAGTGGGAATACTACTAATATAATAAAAATATTAGTGCCATAGTGGGAATTGTTTTGTGTATTGATTAAAAACTATAATCATATGTTAATATTTATTTGAAGATAAATAAATATATGTAACTTGAAATTATATAAATTCTATGAGTGGGATATAATGCAAATGATGTCGTGATGAAATGTAGACTAACCCTAGTCTATGAAATGTATGATGAATGACGTCTCATGATAATGTGACTTAACCTGCCCGGTTTCGTCAAATGAATATCTGTAAACCTAGTTTACGTGAAATGATGAATTGTAAATGATGAATGGAAATATGATGAATTGAAATTGGTGAATAATGAGTTGTTGAGACTTGAGAAAATGACCTGAAGTTGCTAATTGTGACAAAAAATGCCACTTTGATTTTGTGTATAGCATGTACTGTAGCTGTTATGTACACAGTATTCTCAAATATGTCATAACATATGAACTTTTCAGCATACTTTCGATTTACGAACATATTTGTTGAACTACAGTGTAACGACTGAATATTATACTGTATTTATGCAAAATAGCCTCTGCCAAAAAACAGGCCCGCCCGCAACGCGGCGGAACGCTGCCATTCTCGTGAGTTAAAATGGATGGATAGTTTTTGAGACTGAAAAAAGACCTCAAGCACAATTTATATGTCTAAATTTGGGATCCATCACATAATGCAAATATGGAAGCTTTTGGAATAACTACCAATATTTCTTCTCATGAAATTCAGCAGTTAGGGATATATCGGTACTATAATATAAACATCTAACAAGTCAAACATTTAGATAGTATTGGTTTGATACACTTGCACACTCCAAATAATGGCCACTTGAAACAATTTAAATATAAGTTCAATCACAACAACATTAAACTCCATAGATATCAAGCCTTTCCAAAGATTACAAACATACAATTAACTCAATAGAAATACTTTATGGCATAACCGACGACTTCAATCATGAAGCACTTATTGAGAGAATGTTCTATCACTCGACAACATAGATGGGTATCAAGCTTCTTTTGTTGGTAACTTATACAACTTTTTAAACCTCTGACATGCTTCCAACACATTGTTCCTATGACCAAAACCACTTACCCTAATGAACCCTTCACCACCTGGTCCGAAACCATTACCAGGTAAGGTGACCACGTTGGTCTTCTCAAGAATGTCGTTGAACACGTCCCATGAACTTTGGCCTGGGAAGTGAACCCAAACGTATGGGCAATCTTTTCCACCATAGACTTTAAAACCTAGTGATTTAAATGTATTCAATATAATTTGTGTGTTTTCTTTGTAGAATCCAGCCATTTCATGCATAGCCTACAAAAATTAGAATAACATTTGTGATAAAATCCACCAGCAAAATAGCAAATCCACATATATACTTGCACATATTACCAAGCCATCTCATTGGTGCAATTTTAATTACCAAACTAGACCATTTTGCAAGGTATGTTAATTAGCTAGTTACCTCAAGACCTTCCGGGGAAAGGCAAGCAAGGCCACCAGCTTGTGCAATGTTTGATGCACCATTGAAACTAGTACAAACGATGCGGTTATAGTCTGTAGCAACAGAAAACCCATTTGAATACTTAAGTTCTTTTGGCACTACAGTCCAACCAAGACGAACTCCCGTAAATCCAGCATACTTGGAGAAAGATGCTATTTCAATTGCAACCTGTCACACTCAAAAACGTCAAAATGCATGAACAAAGTCCAGTAAATGCTTATTTGGCTCTAGAAATTTTTCGAAAATTAATTTTTGTAGAGAAAACTACAGAAATTCTCCACAGCGTCTGATAAAAATACTGAAAATTGTTCCTATCGACACTATTTGCATAATGAACCTGTTTTCACTGTTTGTTTTCACATTCGGTCATTAGTCCCTTACCCTTTAGAGACCAAAAATAAATATCATTTTTTTTTGAAATAAATACGTAATTTACCTATTACATGAATGTTCAATGAACCAGTACGATTAGGGATCATATATGCAAATAGTTTTTAGCAAGGACACTCCTCTTTATTTTCACCAAACTAAGATAATTTGCACACCACCAAAATTGATGCATTACACCAATAAGGCACAAGATGAACAACCCATGGTACAACATCATCAAGCACATGTTGGTGGTGTACAAGTTAACTTAATTTGTTTTTATGCGTTTATAGTTTGAACCTACCTCTTTGGCTCCAGGGATTTCAAAGATCGATCTAGGAGTGTCGTCTGACGCATACATGGCATATGCTGAATCATATACTATGATGGATCCATTGTTCTTAGCAAACCTGACTAACGAAATTAGTTGTTCCCTTGAAGCAGCATAACCTGTTGGATTGTTTGGTGAACAGAAAAAAATTACGTCTGTCCGAGAAACTTTAGACAAATCAGGAAAAAAATCATTCTCTGGAGTACATTCCATGTACTCAATAGTCGCATATTTCTTAACATCTTTTTGGAACTCCCCTGTTTGGCCCATAATCACACTTGAATCTACATACGCCTGAAAGGGGAAATGAAAATAGAAATAAAAATAAAACATGGTCTTTGAACTGTGAAATTAGTCGATGTAGAATAATGAAATGGTTACCGGATACGCTGGACTTTGTACCGCCATTGTAACATTAGGCCCAAATAAGGCCCGCCACAAAGATTGATAAAAATGTTGATATTGTCATATTGGAGATGATTTTACTAAAAAGTAGTAAAATAGCGATAAATTACACAAGACCACAAACCTGAATTCGAGAAATGCCACATTTTGCACCATCAGATACAAATATATCATCTTCATCTATTCCAAGGCTTGAATAAAACGTTGAAGCAAGTCGAGCTCTTAATTGCTGAACGTATAAATGGCACATAAATTTTAATGAGCTATTAATTTTGATTCTAGATATAAAGTGTATTAAAAATAGCTGAAATTCATGAATATAGAGGACCACTTTAAAATAATCATACATGCTGATAGCTTTAGAATTATGACGTACGTAATTATAATTAACAAAAACTATAACTTATGCATACCATTTCACCTTTTTCAGCTCCATATCCGCTATAACCCTCAATTGTCGATAAGGCCAATGCTCTCTACAATGTAGACATATGAAACCATCAAAATTTGTGCGAATGTATGCGTAAGTATGACACAAATTTTCCTAGTTATATTTTATAAGAATCAAGAAGAATATTGGTTGTGATTAACGTACTTTCGAGACAAGTAATTAAATAGAACAATTGCACAATAAATAAAGACACCGGGATTTAACGTGGTTCGGTAATCACCTACGTCCACGGGCGGAAGCAAGACTGGAATTTCACTAGCAAATATGGAGTACCGAGGTTACACAGTATATCGCTCAAAATATAGACTCCAAGAAATACTCTTGAAAGTATTTTGGACTCTCACTAGATTTTATACACTCCCCTCAAAAGCTCACTCGTATAGAATTTTATATGACAATTCTATACCACTTTATTTTTCTCTACAAAATACTCTCACTAACTCTATCAAACAAACAAGTATGTTTGCTGAATTTGGGATGCCAAATGAACTTCACGTCCATTTCCTTTTATAGGACAAAAAATACCAAGTGTGAATCATCATGTGTGAAAGTAAAGAACAAAATCAGGCCATCAGCCACTTTTCTCAGCCACATATCTTGAGCCTCACTTCTTGACCAATGTAGCAGGCAAAGATGTAATTGAGTCAACAATCTCAATAGTTGGGCTATGCACCTATTGTGAGCTATCTTGTGAGCTATGCTTGACTACTGTTCAACAATATTGGTAAAAAGTTTGTTATCATCCATTTTGGGTACACTGTAAGTTATACAGTAATAAATTGTAGACTAATATTGGGTTAAGTTCTCCCCTTAATGAGATCTGTATGAACAATATATTATTTGGTAATTTAGTAATTTTGCTCAGGCCGTTNGACTACTGTTCAACACCAAAGTTAGGAAACAAACCTGAAACATTGCTGAAATCCTCTAGAGATTTCTTAACCACTTTTAAAGACTCCTTATCCCCATTACAGAGCACCAATAGATCATCAGCAAAACACATGTGAGTAAGCTTTAAATCCTTACAACCATAATGATACTTAAACTTCTGAGCTTCATTAATATTCTTGACCATAACCATGTTAAAAACCTCCATAACCAGGGTAAATAGATAAGGAGAAAGTGGATCTCCTTGTCTAAGACCCCTTCCACCTTTAAAGAAACCACACACATCTCCATTTATGCATATAGAAAAAGAAGTAGAGTGACACAGTTCATAATCCATTTAACCATATTATCATGAAACCCCACCATTTTAAGAACATCTTGCAGAAATAACCAATCCACGGTATCATAAGCTTTCTGAATATCAATCTTCATAGCACATCTTTTAGCCCCATTCTTTCTATTATAACCCTTCATTAATTCCTGAGCAATTAGAATATTGTCTTGAATATGTCTTCCAGGAAAAAAAGCACTTTGATTGATGCTTACAGTTTTGCTCAAACCCTCTTTGATTCTATTAGAAAGTACTTTACTGATACATTTATAGATCACATTACAGCATGCTATTGGTCTAAAATCAGATACTTTATTAGGAGTATCTATCTTTGGCACCAAAGCAATCAATGTTGCATTAATCTCTTTCAATATCTTACCACTTTGAAAAAATTCTCTCACTGCTGAACATATATCCTTCCCAATACAGTCCCATGACTTCTTGAAAAAACATGATGTATAGCCATCTGGGCCAGCAGCTTTGGTAGAGTCAATATCAAACATGGCAGTCTTTACTTCCTCATCAGTCACCTCCCTAACCATATGAACAACCTCTGCTTCAGATAACTTCAATTGCACAATCTCACCCATTTGACTCAGAGGCATAACAACATGTCTTTCCCCAAGGAATTGTTTAAAATGATTAACAAACTGTTTAGAAACTTGTTCCCCTTCCACTCTAGTTCCATCTTCCTTACATATAGTCTCCACTCTACACTTATTCCTCCTTGCTTTAAGAATTCTGTGAAAATATGCTGAATTTTTATCTCCTTCTTGAATCCAGTGAATTTTAGCTTTTTGATGTAACAATTTCAACTCATCATCAGTAGCATTTCTATATTCATTTATCAATTCAACATTCTCCTTTTTAATCACCATACTATTAGGATTAGCATCCAATCTTTTCTGAGCATCTTCTAGTTTCATTTTTAAGCTTTCCACTTTTTCAAAAAGATTACCATGTTTCCAATTGAGCTTCTTCAAAGGTTTTTTTCAACTTCTTCAATTTCTGAGTCACTTGGTACATTTTGCAGCCATGAACATCATTCTTCCACCTTTCTTTTACCACATCCAAGAATTCCTCCTTGTCAGCCACATAACTGACAAATCTAAAAGACTTTCTCTTAATCTGTATAACATCAGGAATCACCAATAACGCAGGACTATGATCAGAGATTATATAAGGCATAAAAATACCATGAGCATTATTAAAACTTTCAACAAACTTTTCATTACTCATGATCCTATCCAGCTTTTTAAGGGTGCAATTAGAAGGATTTTTAAGTGATTTAGTCCATGTGAATTGAAATCCAGAACTGCCCGGATCATCAATTTCAACATCATTAACAGCATCTCTAAATTCAACCATTTCATGAGTCATCCCACATACACCATTTGACTGTTCTTCAGGCTTCAATATCACATTAAAATCTCCCATTAACACCCATGGCTGACCATTCAACATATTCTTATTCATGCTTAGTTGCCTCCACAAGATCCTTCTTTCAACAAATGAATTTGAGGCATATATAAAACTGCAATAAACCCTCAATCTATTATCCACTGTTTCTACTAAACACAGAACCTCTTGACTGCAACTATTTATAACCATCACATTCACAACTGAATAATTCCATCCTACTACTATCCTACAACTAGTAGGACTATGCTTCACATTAGAAATCCAATTCCAGTTACCAAAAATTCTATCACAAACTTTATTAATACTTTTAGTCTTCAAATGAGTTTCAATAACAGCACATATATGAACTTTTTCTTTCTCAATAAGCTTCATTACCTCATTCTGCTTAATTTCATTACACATTCCCCTTATATTCCAGGTGGCTATTTTAAAATCCATGTCAAACTGATTTTTGATTAACAGACCCCAGTATCTCATTGGCAATCACACATTTGACTGCTTTATTCACATTCTCATATACATCTTCTTCCTCATTCTGATTCTCTCCACCCCTAGCAACTTCCTTCTCCTGTTCCATATTTTCAGCTAATACAGAGTACTTATTGGCACTTCTTTTCGATTCTTCCAAATTCTCACTAGAAACTTTCCATACTTTCTCCAAATTAGGTGGGGATCCAATATTATCTTTTCCATTAGTATTCTTCTTCCCATCATTAACTTTCTCAGATGATGTTTCTTCATTATTAGAATTACTATTTTTGTTATTGTCTTTATTTACATTCTTAACTCCAACTTCTTTAGGTTTATAGACATATCTATTAGGATAATACACTCTTCTAAATTGCTTATTACCTTGACCATTGTATTCTCCTCTATTCTTCCTATTTCTTGCTTCAACAAAACCCTCCATATCTCCTTCCCCATCATTCCTCAAATTAGTGTTTGCATTATCTATCCCACTTGTTGTCTTTCCAGTGCTTCTATTAACTATCTCATTCTGTGATTTACCAACTTTGCATTGACTATGAGAATGTCCAAAAACAGCACAATGATTACACTTAACTGGTTTCCAAGAATATTCTACTTTAACCCACTTATTCCTCTTGACATTTAATTGCTTATCAACATAACTGAGTTCCACTTTCTCCACATACTCCTTCCCTGCATCTATCTCTACCAACACTCTTGCATACCCCAGTCTACCAGATCCCTCTTTACACATTGTTGCAGTCATTTTATCCATCATAATTGGTCTCCCCAACCTGCTGGATATAGCACTGATTCCTTTAATGCTCCATGCTTCCAAAGGAACATTTAATAAACTGATCCAAATAGGGATTTTATAGGGAGTTTCCTTAACAATCACAACATCAGGATCCCACTTTTGCACAACAAGTGGCTTTCCATTAACTAACCATGGGCTTTGATCCAGTACCACATTCATTCCATCCTCCTCTTTGAACTTAAAATAACATATCTCATCATTATCCACCACAATATCTTTCAGGCCATATCTTCCCCACATTCTTCTTATATGGTACTTTAGCTCATTAACAGACATCTTACATCCAACAAAGTACCCACAAACTGTTAATTTCCACTTATCACTTCCTTCCTTAATCAAATCATCATCAAAAATAACCACCTCATCACCTTTATTATTAATCACAGTAGGAACAAAAAACAATTCATTACCAAACACCTATTATTTTCAACCAATTTTTGAGCATATAATTGTTTCCGATTAGCAGTAGTACTAGTCTCACCAACATACAATTTAGAATTACTAACCCCATGAGATTCAGAAGAACTTACATTGCTATCAGTAACATGAATACTTTCACCTTCCTTAGTTATAACTTCCACCTCCTCAGCACCCTCAACATCAACCACAGTCATCTTCTCACCACTAATACTCTTCTCAGCCACATCCATATCCTTCTCAACACTATTTCTATCCTGTACAGCATTAACCCCATCATCTTCAACAATATCCTTATTCTCACCACATTCAGACACCTCCTCAATCACCTTAGAACTTTCTCCTCTTTTTCCAGTATCATCTTCATTCAAATTACCAGCCCTAATATCCTTACATCCATTATTATTCACAATTTCCTCATCAATTCCAATTTCCCCCAATTCTGAAACCCTACTTTCCTCAGAAACCCTAGCATTTCGATTTTGATTCAAATTACCCACTATATGATCCTTAAGCTTCACTGAAGGCCTAACCTGTCTCTTAAGATTTCTTTTTTTATTCGACATACTCACAATTCACAGTAACTCAATCTCAAAATTAAACAATTTTGGCACCAAATTACAAATATTATTAAAAAATCAATGAAATTCAACAAAACTAGTATCAATATGTGGGAAATGAAAAACTGAATCAAACGTATGGATTCAAAATTGAAAATACGTTTGAATTGATGCTAGATCTAAGGAAAATGAAGAAAAAGTAATGGAGAATTTTGGCGGTTAAATTCGTTAGAGGAGAGAGAAAAAGTTTCGAACAAATTTTTTTACTACTCTATGTATTAAACTTGATTTTATTGTATTTTTTATGTACTTTATGACAATTATGATACGTATAGTAGAAAAAAATGAGGCGCAAAATGATCATAAAATACACAATAAATACAATAAAATCAAGTTTAGTACATAGAATAGCAAAATAAATTGTTCGATACATATAAAAAGTGCAATTGACAAGTATGATACTTTATGGTGCCATTAGCCCTAATCTATATTATCTCCTTTAACCAAAATGTAGAGCACCCGCACCCGCATAGTGAATCCATTGGATTGATCAAAGATATTTGCATGGCCACCTTTGGATATGATGGGAATACCGAGGGATCTTTTGGAGCATAAGTTAAATATACACCTTTGTACCTTTCTAATCCGACAGAAGAAATGCGTATTAGCTAAGGAACGCAAAGAAGAAATTACTCAAGAAGTTAGCTAACTCGTGGAGGCACGCATCCTTAGAGAGGTGTCCTTCCCTCGATGGGCTACGAATCTAGTGATGGTATGTAAAAGCGATGGAACGTGGCGCATGTGCATCGATTTCACAAATCTAAACAAAGCTTGTCAAAAGATAGTTACCCACTCCCCGAGATAGACCAAAAGAACGAATCTTTGGAAGAATTCAAGTTCAAGTGTTTTCTAAACGCGTACAAAGGGTACTACAAATGGCGGAGGAGGATGAGGAAAAGACATCATTGCATATAGACCATGGAACCTTCTGCTATGAGAAAATGCCTTTCGGACTCAAAAATGTTGGCGCGACCTACAAATGATGGGTTAATAAAGCATTTTCTAGCCAAATTGGTCGAAACATAGAAATCTATGTGGATGACATGGTGGTCAAAAGCAAAAACGAAGGAAGTTTGCTAACAGATGTTGAAGAAACCTTTAACACTATACGACATATCAACATGAAGCTAAATCCAAAGAAGTGTGTGTTGGGCATTCAAACAAGTCAATTCGTGGAACATATGATCACAAAAGATGGAATTGAGGCTAACCCCGAAAAGGTCAAAGCCATCATCGATATGGTCTCACATTGAACAATTCAAGAAGTACAAAGCCTTAACGAAAAGTTAGCCGCTCTCGGTCGTTCCCTAGCCAAATCAGCGGAGAAGGAACTTCGATTTTTTAAAACACTCAAAGGACACATGAATAAAAATATTCTTGGTGGAATCAAGAATTAAAAGAGAAAGGAATAGATTATGATGAAACCTTCTCTCCTATGGTTAAAATGTCTATTGTTAGATGTTTAATTGTTGCATATTGTTGTGAAAAATTAGTGATATCTTTTCCTATCATATGTTAGCAATGCCTTCTTGTATGATGAGTTGGAAGAAGATGTGGATATGAAAATTCCTGAAGGCTATGCCGCTAAGTTTAATGTAAACAAAGTCTGTAAGTTCAAAAATCTGTGTATTTCTTAAAACAAACTCTTAAAAAATGGAATAAGAAACTGGCCGATGTGTTATCTGATTGTGGATTCACTTAGAGTTTAAATGATCAATCATTATTTGTTAAGTCTTCCAACAAAATGTTTATTTCTCTCTTGGTTTATGTTGATGCTGGGAATGAATTAAATGAAATTAAACATGTTTAAAAGTTTTCTAAGCTCTAAATTTCAAATCAAGGATCTGAGAAAACTTAAATTTTTTAGGCATTGAAGTTCTTGAATATGGTAATGATATTTTTCTTAGCCAAAAGAAATATTGCATTGAATTACTGCATGAATTTGGGATGCTTGGCTACAAACCCACATTTTGTTCCCATGGAAAACACTATGCTCAACTTAAAAGTCAGTGATGATGAGCCTACTCTTAAAAACATCACTGTATCAAAAACAGGTTGAAAAACTTATACCAAGCTTACTCTGTTCACTGTTTATCTCAACACATGCATGTCCCTTTTAAATCCCATTTGCAAGTTGCACTTAATGTTCTTAGATATTTAAAGGGCTCCCTAGGTATGGGCCTCAGGTATGATCACTCTTCTATCTCTTCTATTGATGAAATGGTTGCCTATGCTAACTCTGACCGGGCTAAATGCCCCAAACCATAAAATCTGTCTATGGTTATTGTGTTTTTTCAAATGGCTTCCTTATCTCATGGAAAAGCAAAAAAGTAGGCCACTCTTACAAAATCCTCAACTAAAGCGGAATATAGGTCTATGGTCTTTGCTTCTTGTGAGATAATCTAGATTCAAATAATTTTGAAAGATTTCAAAGTTAATATATGTCTTCCTATTTCTCTTCACTGTGACAACAAATCTACTATTCAGCTAGCTAATAATCCTGTTTACTATGAGAGGTCAAAACACTTTGAATTAGTTGCGCATTTCATCAGAAAAAAAATTGCAGTAGAAATCACTAAAACTCAAAAGATTGGGCCTAATGATCAAATTGCATACATTCTTACTAAGCACCATGTGGTTCATATTTTCAAATCTCATTCTGAAAAGCTTAGCATGTTTAACTTTTCAATAATCAATGGGATTTGTTGAAATATTGCCTTATAATCTGCTTATTGCCTCTTATCTTTGTGCTTATTATGGGTGTTAGATATTGTGATTTCACCTCCTAAGGGCAGTTTGGTAATTTTGGTACTACATAACTTAGCTAGTGTTATAAGGGTATTTTGGTCATTTTGTAGTATCTTAAGAAGTAAGATTTTTTGTATGTCGGTTATTCACTTATATAACCAATAGCAGATATGAAACTATGTACTAGACTTTGACTTCATAAATAAAATACCGGCTTTTTAATCCCAAATTCTGATGTTCTACTCCCACAAAAATTCCCTTGTTCTATGTTTGGTTGCTGATCTTTGCCTATGGTTATCTTCCCCATTCCTAACAAATTGGTATCAGAGCGGGTTTGATCGATTTGAAGCAAGCTACAATTGTTGTAGGTTATTGAATTGGTTGGATTCAATCCCCTTCTGGTTGATTTCAAGAATAAATTTCTTGATATTGTTTGAATTTGTCTTTTGTTTGGTGGCTTGCTGATTCGACTTGTTGGAAACATCAAGTTTGTTATTTTTTTGTTATTCTTCAATCAATTCTTGCTTCTTTTTTGATAGATTGAAGTGTTTGTGGATTGAAATTTAGGATAATTAGTTGTTGTTAGATATTGTTGCGGGAGGTTTAGTTTCAGAATATTAGAAAACCCCCATTAGAAAACCCGTTTGAATAGCTATGTCTTCTTAAACATCATCACCTGTTAGTGTCGTTGAGAAGTTTAATAGGATATATTCTGCTTGAAGTCTGCGCCTCTATGGTTTGCATCTGAAATAATTAGTTTTGGGCCTTTTGGTAATTTGTTTTGGTGGGGAGTGGGCTTGCATTTGAATTTTGAATTTAAGGTTTTGATGTCGCCTTAATGGAATTGGTAGGAATTGTTTTGGAAACTGGATATCGTTAGAATTTGAATTTGGTATTTGAAATTTGAAGATCGATTTTGGTGTTTGAAGACTTGGTAAGAATTAGGTCGTTTCAATTTTGTTCGATCGTTTGGAATTTGTCAGTTTGGAAATTTGGATCTTCGTTTGTCGGGCTTTTGAAGTTTGCGGCCTGAATTTGATTGTCACCGGTGAAGATCGTTTGAGCCAATTTGTTTGTTCGGTTCGTCGTTTTGAATTTGTCGGCTAACATTTGATTGTTCGTTTTGAAGTCATCGGCATTTGTTTTGGATCGATTTTGTTTCGGATTGCTTTTGGGAATCGATCGTTTGATTTGAATTAGGCTAGTATCTATAGCCTTTGGAACTTTGAATTTGATTTGAAGCAGGTGGAGAAGTTTAACTCAGGACCTGTGATGTTGGCCTCGTTTATGGTGGTGAACGTGAATATTTGGTTGCCGGTTACTTAGATTTGGATTATGTTGCGGATCTTGATGCTAGAAGATCCTTATGATTTCACCATTGGAAATTCGGTTGTAAGTTGGAAAGCTACATTACGACCATTAGTTCCTTTGAGCAAGTTTCGTCACTGTTTGGATTTGCTCAAAATTGGAGATATGGTGCTGCTTAGGAGTTGAACTCAAGGTGGAGATTGTTAGATATTGTGACTTCACTTCCTAAGGGCAGTTTGGTAATTTTGGTACTCCATAACTTAGCTAGTGTTATAAGGGTATTTTGGTCATTTTTTAGTATTTTAAGAAGATTTTTTGTATGTCGGTTATTGACTTATATAACCAATAGCATATATGAAACTATGTACTAGACTTTGACTTCATAAATAAAATACCAGCTTTTTAATCCTAAATTCTGATGTTTCCCATGTTCTATGTTTGATTGCTGATCTTTGCCTATGGTTATCTCCCCCTATCTTAACTACTTATAATGTAGATTTAGTCAAAGGGGAAAAGTGGAAAACTGAATTTTCAGTCAATCCTCATTTTGCCCTTGTTATATTAATGGATACCCACAACCAATTTTAAACACTTGGGTTTATGTGAACTGTTATAATTATGTGTACTTGGGTTTATGTGAACTTTATAATTATGCAACGAAAACTTTTGAAGTTGTGAAAGAAACTTTTGCTACTGGGAATAGTTCACGAAAAAGTTAAAAACTTTTGCAACGAAAACTTTTGAAGTTGTGAAAGAAACTTAAAAAGTTAAAAGTTGTGAAAGAAACTTTTGCTACCGCTAGGAATAGTTCACGAAATGCCTATATTTTATATAATATTCTTGATGATACATTGTACATTTTGGTTACTAGCAACACAATGTCTGGTACAAAGAATAGCAAAATCTAGACTTTGCTTTATAGGCATGTCTATGAGTTGTGCTCATGCTTTCTTCTTAGCCCAAAGCATGATATATCTGCTTTACATGCAAATTTAATTTGTACCAACTTCTTCTTTCAACCCCCATGTAAACCGTACATCTCCCAACACCTTGTCCCAACACCTTGTCCCAAGTTCTTGAATCTCCCAAAACGCTTTGAATGTTCTTGAATCTCCCAAAACCCTTCATCTCTTCTCTAATATCTATCTACAAAACCCATCACTCATCTATGTGAACCTGGTACACTCATCTCTACAAAAAAAAATGGAACATAATATGGTTTTAAATGTTCTTGAATCTCCCAAAACCGTTCCAGTTGAATCCGAGGTTCAAGTTGTACCTATTTTATTTGTACTTGTTAGATTCATCACATATGTTTACTATAGATTCATTGATAACGTCTATCTTATTTGTACTTGTTAGATTGACAGCGAAATACTCAATACTTTTGCTCCTATGGATCTTGATTCTGTTTTCAACCATGCTCAAGCTTCCGAAGACGTTGAGGTAAACATAATATACTTCTCATGCATACATGTGCCGTTTGGGTGTGTTTAAGAGACTCTATTTTTTTTGGGGACAACCTTTTTCCAGTTGTGTGGCCAGATAAATGTACAAGAATTTCAATCGATTTAGAAACTGAAACGCTCCTTTAATTAGTGTTGTTGCCAAATAAGAGTTATATTCTAAATGCTCCAAAAAAAGCTCTTAGCCAAACACAACCATAATCAATAAAATTTTGTTTTTATACATGTTTGATATTCTATTGTATAGTTTATGTTATGTTTCCGGATTGTGGATTTTATCTTCGTGCTGATCAATTTTTTATGGTACTGTATGTTTAAGCAATAAAGTTGGGACTTGGGAAGGTGTACATTTAGTAGTTATTTAATGAATGTATTGAGTTGAGATTATGTATATTGATGTTGAAAACGCTTATACTTTATACTATGATAAATAGTTAATTAGTTTATGAAGATGCAAAAGCATATACTTTATACTAGGATTAATGGGACTATAGCGGTGGCATGTGAAATTGAGAAGATCTGAACGTGTAATATGGTGTTTGCTTGCTAGATTGTCATAACTTCTTAAAGGTTATTTTTACCAGTCTTTTGATGAAGGTATTGTGGCCAGATAAATGTACAAGAATTTCCAGTTGGGTGGCCCAAATGATTACAGTATTTTCTTTTTTAAAATCACGTTTCATAAATATATTATATGTTACGCAAGGAGTAATATATTATACTTGGAACTCAAAGCCCATAATCGGAGTGTTCTTGTATAAAGCTTTGCTTGCCACTGTTCGTTCTCGTGGTCTTATTGCACTTGCCACTGCTTCGTCAGGGGCTGCGGCGAATAACATGACAGGGGGAAGAACTGCTCACTCCCGATTTAAGATTCCCATCAATCTTAATACAAACTCAGTATGCAACATCAAAAAACAAAGTGGCCTTGCTAAGCTACTTTGTCAAGCCAAGTTGATAATCTGGGATGAAGCATCAATGGCTAAAAGGCAAGGTGTGGAGGCGGTTGATCGAACTATGCAAGACATTACCGGGGTCAAACTTCCTTTCGGCGGCAAGATAATGGTTTTAGGAGGGGATTTTAGATAGGTTTTACCGGTCATTAGACGTGGAACACGAGCGCAGATTGTAGATTCGAGTCTACGGATGTCACCTCTTTGGTCCATAATTAAAAAAATGCGGTTAACCATAAACATGAGGGCACGGATAGACCCATGGTTTTCAAACTTCCTATTACGAGTTGGTGACGGAGTTGAAGAGGTCATCGATGAAGACTATGTACGCATACGTGATGACATGACCGTCCCTTACACTGAAGACGCTGCCTCAAAGGATGCATTAATCGATGAAGTGTTTCCTTCCTTCGCCGCCAACGCTCATGCATCTACTGATATAGTTTCAAGAGCAATTTTATCCACTAAAAATGAGCATGTTGACATCATTAATGATATGTTGATTGAAAGATTTCCGGGCGAAGAGAAGGTTTACTATAGCTTTGATGGCCAGCTTTATGTGGCATTGTCTAGAGGGATATCCCGTAGAACGACAAAGGTATTGATTAAACCAGTTAAAGAGTTCCATCAAGCAGGAATCTACACCTCGAATGTCGTTTATCAAGAAGTTTTACGCGAAGAGTAACGTGTCTTGTTAGATTTTATTTCATAACTAATGTAATGTTTTACTTTCAGTTTCATTAAATGTTTTTATATATTGTTTGATAGATGTTAAGAATTTTTCTTAGACTTTAGTTATCGTGTGTATAACCGTTTGCAATTACCTTATGATCTGTTCACGATCTATTTTGCATGTTACACAAAACACTCACCACAATATCACAAATCGTTAATTATCTGCCGCTAGGGACCGTTGCTATGCACGGGTACTCGCCTAGTCCTAACAATGGGCTTAGTGTATTTCAAGGGCTTCTTTGTTTTCTTTGGATTCTTGAAGGTGTCTACTGGTATTTAGAAGTTTAGAAGTTTGTGGCCAATCTCATAATCATTTTCCCTCTCAACCATTATATCTCTGTCTCTCCCAAAACTGATCTTTTGATCATCTTGTAACCATTATCGTATTTAATTTCTGAGAGTATTATCTCATAAGACAAGTAGTCATTCGTGTACTCATAATCATATTAATAAACGTCGGCTAGGTTTAATCATGCCAACTATTTCTTTTCATTGTGGTTGTTATACACTTATTTGATACCATCTTACAAATAAACTTGTTGGTTTGGGTTGCACACTAACCGTTCAAGTTAATATAGGAATAATCAGGTAAAGCCCCAACTTGGTCTAACCTCCCCCATAGCTATTTTATTCTTGTGACATAATTTGTTTCATGCTCCACTTGATTAAACTTTATGTTTTACTGACCTTTACTCAGATGTCAGGATTGAACCCTTTACCTATTTCTTTAAAGCTTTCTTTTATCGGTTAACTAGACATTTGCGATGGACACATGATACCACTAGGCAATGCACCAATAGTCCATTCACGATCTACTAAGAGGACTAGGTGCAGCAACGAAGAAGCATTCGCCATTCATACGTGGCCCCCTCGCCACCCTCTTCATGCTTCTTCACCACACCGCCCCCCCCCTCTTCATGGCTCTTCACTTCCTTCCTCCTCACTGCCCCGGCGAACCAAAAATTCTGACATGTGTACTTTTTTTT
>LBNU01000356.1:137842-164041 GCA_014162995.1 Artemisia annua
TTTTCACTTATTATGGAATTCCCGACAGTGTCTTGGCTACAAAACGATTGCCAATTAATTACCCGTACAGCCTCTCCATGATATGGAGATGATATTGGATTTCTCCTATACATGTATCAACTCCCTGCTGGAAAAGGTTTCTTTGATGAAGCAGAGGATAACAAGGTATCGAGTCCATACCTCTTTTTTTAGCTGCTTGCTTTTTCTCTTTTTGGGGCTGCGCTTTCTGTCTTTTCTCTTCCTAATCACTTAAATGGGCTCTAATGAATTATATTCCCTAAATGAGATGATTTTACCTCACAACTTTGCAATGCAACTAACACCGAAAAATATCAACAAGTAATAAAACAATAAGTTAACGCTAGGATAGTAATAGTTTTCCTTTAATTGACATTACTCCAATGCGATTATATGCGTCCATAATAAGAACATATAAGATTGCCAAGTTATCGATATAATACGGTTCTCAAACACCCAATTTTAAGATAGAATATCACATAACATGCTCTTCAAAGAAAGCTACATAACCAGATATTGCTTGATAATATACAAGCTACATAGAACGAACAGGAAAGTGATCAACATTGGCATCCTGCACTTAGCAACAAAGAATCTATATGTGAGTGGAGAAGAATATAAACCACCAAAACTCAACTCAAAAAAAGTAAACACCGAACTGTCGAAGACAATGACATCAAAGAAAGTGAACAAGATAATCAGTATGGCTTTTCTCACGCTATAAACATTACCAAGCACATAGACATAAAAGAAAGTGGAAAAGAACAGGTCTACTAGTATAGAAGAACATGATTAAATAACCTATCTTAACAAGACACGGCACGTCAAAACATTACAGAAATAACGTATGCTTCCAGTTGTATTATGAAAACATGTCCACAGATAAAATAGCCATACTCTCTCACATCAAGCATTCCTTCAATTGGAATAGCTTGCACAACCACTCTTTAAAGATGAGCACATTAAAGAATTACTAAAACTAATATATCGCATTTACTTCATAGAGCAACCCAATTACATAGTATGAAGTTAATGCATTAATTACACACTTGCATTTTTACAATGGTAGACAGACTTGCTTATAATTTAAATTATCTCTTAAAAACTCATATAAAGTAGTTGATACAGAAAAAAGATAGATAATAACCAATATGTATGGTAATTGAGAACCAGATTTACATCATACTTGTGAAATTCTGCTTTATTGTACTAAATCCAACATCATCCATTCCTTGTTGTGGATCCCTTTTATGTATGTCTATAAACTATATGAAAACCTTACCTGATCGAGACCAGGCATCTAGATTCAACCACAAAATGACAGGCAATAACAAACAGATACGCGATTGATATAAAACATCTACTTCTCCTTGTCTATATATGTTCCTTGCAATCTCAAATGATGATATTTGTAATACATCTTGTACAACATTCTCCATACATATATAAGATATGAAAAATTAGAAAACGCGCAAATACTTCATATTTCACACCGTAAGAGGAGCTAGGTATAGATCGAGTGGAGAGCCATTAAGGCGATCATTCATTTGGCGTCTCCTACACCGGTGGCCCTACAATCAAACGCTCAGCCTCAACACCTCGTTCACAACGTAACCCTCACATCCTCTCAATCACAACAACATAAACTCAATTCTCTATACCATTTGGCGGAACCACCACTTATACCTTTAATTCTTTTTTCCCACTCACAAAAAGGAAAAAAAGAAAAAAAAAAAAAAGCTTTTTCTTTTTCTTTTTCTTTTTTTTTTTTTTTCCTTTTTGTGAGTGGGAAAAAAATAAAGGTATAAGTGGTGGGCCCCAAATGAAGAAATTGAGGTTAGTTGTGAGTGAGGAAGGGTTAGTTGTGAAGAGGTGTTGGGTGATGTGGCACCGGTGAGACCCAAATGAAGAGCCAAGTGCTCTCCACCACACCTAGCTCTCTTAGTGGGGAAAGAAATGCTCTTTTCTTTTCATATTTACCGAATATTTTAAAGAGATACAAAACACATGAGACAAAACAATAAACAAAAAAGATTATACTCAATTCGGGTAGCTTTTTATTTCTTCATTTACAGTATACCTTCCATAGGTCTCATATTTATAAACAAAAAAAGATCCACAAAAGGAAGAAGAGATACATAGCAAATTCACCAAAGAAACTGGCTCCAACACCAACAATTCTACTCTTTCTACAAACTTTTAAGAGTTTAAGGAATAATTTAAATATACAGCAAGTCTTCTACCATGTAAAAAATGCAAGTGTGTAATGTAATGCAAACTTCATCTAATTGGGCTCTTTAAAAAATGCAAATAGTTTATAAACTTACCACTAAAGATATCAGTTTGTGCAAGCTTTCCAATTTGAAGGAAGCCGGTTTGAGGCCAAAGTAGGCATTTTACGGACATTCATATCAACGGGAAGCATACGGTATTCAATGTCGAGGTCTTTAAATATTTTAATCATTTCTTCAACTAGTAGACCTCTTCTTTTCCACCTTTCTAGCATGTCTTGGAAGTTCATGCGGTGAAAAAGCCATACTGATATCTTCACTCGATTCATGTCTTCGACATCCCTCACAAAGATTGAAGGTGCAGGATGCCAATGTTCACTCTTGTTCTCAACGTAGCTGCAATTACAAGAAACTGTTATTGATGCTTCATGTTATGTAATTCTACTAAAATTGAGCAACCATTATGTAACTTGCATGGTTAAGTATGGACTATCATCTTAAAGATTTACTATCCTACGTAACTAGTTATACTTTGAATTTCTGTTATGCATTGCAAAGTGTGGGTAAAATCATCTCATTAGGAATATAATTCATTAAGAGGCCCATTAAGTGATTAGGAAGAGAAAAGACAGAAGACGCAGCCCCAAAAGAGAAAAGCAAGCAGCTAAAAAAGAGTATCGACTCATACCTTGTTATCCTCTGCTTCATCAAAGAAACCTTTTCCACAGGAGTTGATACATGTATAGAGAAATCAATATCATCTCTCATATCTGGACTACGGTAATAATTCGCAATCGGTTTTGTAGCCAAGACACTGTTCGGGTATATAATTTTCTGTTTATCGAACCTTAGGAAAACCGTTGTTAATATATTCATCTCCTCAACTACCATCTGCAAACACAAATGTTGAAAATTAAAGCAGTGAGAAGACTAAAGTCCATGACATTAAAGGCGACACTATGGTGTGTTAGCTAGAAGGACAACGACACGGGCAATTTTTTAGTATGGGTTTAAGACAAGCAAGTAGGCTAGAAAAAATATTTGTCAAGCTTTTAACATTGTTGAACGGAGAATACCATACAAAAACTTGCAATACCCACAATCTTGCTATACAAGCAATATATCGACTAACAGAACACCAAATGAAAGCGCACACAATAGTACAATACCATTAATTGTTTACTCTTATTACTTGACACATATAAGATACAACGTATGAGTTACACAAAGCAGAATAATTCCAATACAATGCCTAGTGCCATCTATCTAGTTTAGTTAATAAATGAAGTTTATGGCTATAAGAAAAGTCCAGAGATGATAAAAGAAAGACCCATTTCTATTTTTGGTAAGGACATCTCACTTGAAAATATAAAAAAAAAATATATACTATAAAAGTATAGTGCAATACTCTTGCATTTTTAAGGCAAATTATTGTTTATCATAAGTTAAATAAACTTTCGTTTGAGCAACAAATTTTGTAATTGTAAACGAGCTTTTTCAAGCTCGAGCTTGAGTTAATAAACAAGCACATCAAGCTTGATCTTCGTTCTTCCATATGAGCATCTTAAGCTTGAAAACTGGTTTATTGTACAATTACGAAAAAATTAAAACTATTAATAGATCTCTGACCTCGAGCAATAAAAAGGTTTCGAGTTCAAGCTCGAGTCAGTTTATAAAAGTTTTTCGAGATCGAGCTGAGTAGTTATTAAACGAGCCTAGCTCGTTTCGTCTGAAACTTGACTCAACTCGAACCCTATCCAAAGTAAGTTAACACTATAGCATGACAGGTATAAATTCAAACTTTAATCTAGATGTTATAAGCATGATAAATCCACTTTCGCAACTTTCCACATGTGTCTTTTTTAAGTAATTTTTCATATGTTACCCATTTGAGCCGTTACACATAGAACATAACCTAAATCGACACATTTGTAAGAAAAATGGGTCGATTATTGCAACTCTAAATTTATTTACCTGCACTTTGTCGACTTCACAACGATCACCTACATCAAATGGATGCATAACGAACAAGAATATAATGGCCTCAAATGTTGTCTTGCATGTGTTACCGAACACAAACACAACCAAAAGCAGCTGCGAGCTTAGGAGTACGAAGAAACTTGTAGATGCAACTTTGAGTATAAGAAGCCAAATCAAGATTATTATGATACCTACAGCTACATTCAACATCTGATGAAGCTTTTTTACAGCTGTTTTTGTGTCATCAAGAGATAATGCTAGAGCTTTCCGTTCTCGAAACACATTAACCTGGAAAAAAACACGTTTTTCAGAATTCTTGCAGAGCGAATTATTCTTACAAAATAGAGGTAGCAATTTCAACCCATTTATACATGTTTATGAATAGATTCAAGCTATGTTATTATATCTCTAAAAGGTTAAAGAGGTCAAAAATGTATATATAAGAAAACATATTACGGGGTATTATTGAAATAACATAACTTAAACTTTAATAGTAACATTTGACACACCAAATAACTTTAATCGTTTATCACGATTTGTTTCACTCTGTATAAAAAATCGTTCATTATCCAACCTGCTCCGGCTATTTTGTCAACTATACGATTAACAGAAACATTCGTACCACCCAGTTTTTGAGAGCTCGCTTGCTGATGCCTTGGGTTTCACTTTCTCCATCAAAGAGTCGTATAGCCTTCAAAGCTTCATCCTCTCTCAGAAAATGCATCAAGTCTGCTAAATAGATGCGTCTGTCCAACCAAATATATAAGATAAGGTAAATGGCGATGAAACAAACACAAATCAAGGTATGGGAAATATCAAAAGTTGTTTTTTCTCATTTTAACAGTGATACCTACATCCAGGAAGAAATCTGTCAAAGGGTTTTTCTCTTAGACATGTCTTAGAAAACTTGATGAAAAATATACATCGCATAACTTTCACACACCAAAAACTTAAGATACAGTAGATTTCTTTTGTTTTTTTTTTTAAATTTCGCCCACTCCAATTGATATCCTGGCTCAAAAACCATCTAACACCTAAGGGTTGACCAAGACCTTATTTATGCTTATGTTCACAGATCTAGGAGACCCTGCCAATTTCCATGTGTTAACAATTAACATATATAAACACAAACAACCTGTCCCGCTATTGATATAACAGCGTTAAATTAAGATCAATGACTTACTTGGAGCCTTGTTTTGCAACATTAATAAATATCTTCTTGGCTGCAACCTTTGCTTGCATTTCGTCGGTGATCTGTACTGCAGACTCATCCTCATCGTCCCCTCTTGAACCCTCCAATTGCTCATCTAAAGTAGATAATGTCCCCTTTCGAACAATATTCATCAACCTTTTCATATTCCATGCCGATATATTCTTTTGATTTAGTCTATGCAAGTGATCAATAGTAATTCCCTCATCCACCTTTTTCGGTGTAGTAGTTTCCGAAAATTTACCACTTTTACCATTACCGGCCATGGGAGTATTGGCTCTTGGAGTCCCAATTAACCTACCATTTTTCTTAAATAAATTCTCCTTAAGATCGGTTGGTAAAGTGGCCCCCGCGTTCTGAAACCTTTGAACTTCTTCTATCACTCTATCTTCCTCTTCTTGTTCTTGTTGAATCTCAATCAACGGTGGACCAGAAAGTGTCTCGATTACATACTGATTAAACAATGATTCTTGAATTCGGTCAAAAAACGTGCTCACGTGGAAAGAAGATGCTAGTACTTTCAATAGCAATGTTTTAATTAACCAAACAATCGTACCGACCAAAAGACAAACCCAGACCTTAGTCACATAAGGCAAAACTTCCTTCCCATGTGTCAACTCTTCTACTTTATGATCAAAAATAATTTTCCAAGCAATCAAAACTAATGCTAACCAAACACAATTTTGAACAGCTTTTCGCAACCCATAAACAAAATACAAAACCCTTTTTCTTAACAGAAAATTCCTTTCTATCAAAACCACTATAATCCTTATCCCCCAACCCGAAACTAATCTCCCAGATATCAAAACCAATACCATAATAGCCCATTTCCACAATTTAAGATCAAACAATTTCTTATGCTTAAAATACGGAATGTTTAAAGTACAAACTAAAGCAGCAGATATCAATATCAAACTAAACAACTGAAATAAAGTCCATTTGCTATACCTCAACTCCCTATACTCATCAGGCAAATCATCGTCCAAAAACGGATCCTCCTCATCGATTTCACTACCTCCTTTTCGTAAAACCCCAGATTTTGACAACTGACCCGACTTGTTCTTCGTTACAGGTGGATCCATTAACCTAGACTTAGTTTTAGTCCGTAACAAAGTGGATTTTCGAGTGAACGAAGCATTACCAGAACAAATCAAAACCTCACTACTACTACCACCAACAGCATTAGACCGCCTTCGAACTGGTTCAGGGACTTCATCTTGAAAAGAAACCTTAACTTCTTTAGGTGTAAGAATACCATAATTATTCGGACTTGATAACGCCGGAGACTGCTGCGGCGAGGGCGTGCCCGAACTCACAAAGTCAAACTTGCCACCCTCAGTTCTAAAATCATAACTAGAATCCCTCCACATTTTCTTAGTTTCATGGTTATGGTTTTGCTGGTCTGGTATAGGCGGGTAATAATCAAAGTTAGCATAACCAGCTAGCTCAGTTTCTTTAGTAGCTGAAGCTGCATTGCTGTTTGTAGCTTTCTCGAGGTCACTCCGGCGATCGCCGGTTTGGTTTTGATTTGAAACAACCATAGCCAAGAGGAGGGGAAATTTTAAATGTGGCCAGCTGTTTATGTTTCTCAACACTGTTTATATAACATGTCATATGCTACAACTGTCCTAATCAATTTTTTTCATATTTAATGTCTATAAACATTTCATTGATTAAAAAGCTAAGTCAACAACTATATAGTATAGGTTGTGGATCAAATAACGTGCACGACTCTATAGTGAGTTACCAAATATTTGGCACGTCTTGGCATTGACCACCGTAATAGGCAATATAACATTATTTTTTTCAGCTTGATAAGTTGATTACATTCTTTTTTATAATTACACATCTAGTTTGAGACATCTGTATTAATAGATAACTACACATCTATATGAATATTAATAGTAGTTAAGGCATGATTATCAACAAATTTCATATATTTCTTAATGGGTTAATGATACCTAATAGCAACGAATTTTCTCAAATATGAACCCTATAATATACCACAATACTCATCAAACTTTCAAATTTTAGCTCGATATCATACTTTTGCTTACGTGGCATGACTGACAACCGGCTACACCGGTTAAATCCATACATGAATTTTTTTAATTTATTTTTTAAGTTAATTACGTGCAGTTAGTTATTTCAAAATACCCATCAAACTTTGTCAAGTGTTTTAAAATGCCCATCATACTTTGTCAGACGTTCACTTATCAGACATGAACCCAATCTGATGTGGATCATAACGGTACAAATTTATGACATGGCATGTACATTTGTCGTTGACGTGGATTTTGAAGGTAAAAAACGGGTTATTGTTGATATCAACACAAAACAAACAAAGTTTGATGGGTATTGCGGTATTTTATTGGGTTCATAACCCATATGTGAACATTTGATAAATTTGTTGCTATTAGATGCCATTAACCCTTTCTTAATTTAACTTTTTATTGTTTCTTTAGTATGACCAATTACAAGAGTAATACAGTTATATTTGTGTTTGAGAAATTATGACAAGTGGTACTTTTGTTTGGACACTGTATATATTGTTAAATCAAATATTAAAAAAATCAGTTATTAACAATAGCTCTGAGAGCTATTGGGAGTTGGGAGTTTGGGACTGCACCGCTGGCTTCAATAGTGTCTCGTGCTCTTTGATCCTATTCCGCGGGTGACACAATTCCTTTCTACTCTTTCTTCGAATGGACTCATCACACCTTTGTTAACTACAGGGCTGTCGCCAAAGTGGTAAAGTGTGTTACCTACAGAATTTCTGGATTCCTGATGGCATTTCTGACACCGGTTACCAAAGCTTCCATTGTTTATTGCCAGATATATTGTGAGCAATGCTTATATTTTCCATCAACCTGGTTCAACATAAGCGGACTAAAAATGACTAAATGGACGATAAACTTTATTTGAGACAAGGTTGTAATTCAATGAGCTGAGGTTCCGGGTCTCTGCATGTCCCTTCTGCTTCAGATTAGTTTGATGTTCAACTTTAATCTCACACTCAAACTGTGGGGCGTATTGGCAAGTTTATTATTAGTAAGGGCCTATGTTGTACAGTATTATATTCGGCCCATGGATCATTCAAGTAGTCATACCAAACTAAAGGTGTAGACCGTCTGATCTGATATTATTCCTGAAAGAAAACCTTCATTAACTGACTTTATCAAGGCCAAAATATAATTTATACGTACTATATATGCTCACATGCAATAAAAAGATTTGGTTCTTTACTTCTTATGCTATTTCACGTTTTTCTAGATTCAACTTTATTCTCTTATTTGAGCTGAATTGCATTCTTGTCTGCCTTGTCAGTTTTTCATTGTTTTAGTTATGGGGCGGGTTCAATTATGCCTCTTGATTTATAAAGACAAAGTTGTGGTATTCATATATGCCACATTGCAAAGATGCATTTTGTTTCCCATCTTTGTCACCAATGTCATCTCAGTAGATGCAAATTCTTTGATTCAACCAAATGAGTGGCACTGTTTGCAACTGAAATCACTCACAACAGTTTTCATACTTGAAAGTCTCACAGAAAACAATGTTTCATGCTTTGTGTTTCTGTACGAATCAGATTCCTGATGACTCCACAAAAAAAGCTACTCGTTTTTTCTTCGTTCACGTAGCTTTTGTTCTAGCTATTTTATTTCCTATATAAAAGCATCAAAGTCACCTCCTTTGTTTGGTACTTCTAGTCTTTTACATGGCCCTATTCACAAACTCAACCAAAAACCCATTGACCGAGGTTCTTGTTGCCAAAGATGATGCACCCCTTGAAGAAGTGTCACAGGATCAAGCTTCAGATGGTCCATGTTTGAAGGTGAAAAGAAAGTCCGGACCTAAGAAAGACTACAGCTTGTTTTTGGAGGATGACTTTAACATAGATTGTGTCAGTCAAGAAACAAGCCACCTAAAGAATAAACGCCTTCTAAAGATAGCTCAATGGGTATTGCTTGTGTTACTTTTAGCAGCACTCATTTGCACTCTTTCCATTTCTGTGCTGAAAGTGTTAGAAATTTGGGATGTTCCTGTCTGGAAATGGGAATTACTTCTCTTAGTAATTATTTGTGGAAAACTAATCTCCGGTTGGGGTGTAGCTGTTGCAGTCTCACTAATAGAGTCCAATTTTCATTTGAGAATAGGTGTTTTGTATGTCGTGTATGGGATAAGGCAGTCGATCCAGAATGTTATTTGGTTGTGCTTAGTCATGATTGCATGCCATTTTGTATTGACGGACAAGAGCTTAAGCGACAGCAATACTGAGGTTCCTCGGATTTTAAAGAAAGTCATGCTATGTCTACTCGTGGGTACCCTAATTTGGCTTCTAAAAACAATTATAGTAAAAATTCTTGCTGCTTGCTTCCATTTGATATCGTTCTTTAGACGTATTAGAGTATCACTATACAAGCAATATGTGATAAAGAAACTTGGTGGGGATCTGATTGAGGGTAAAAATCGAGAGGAAACATGTGGGAAGTTATCTAGGCACGTGCTTGGAAAGAAGAAGCTAGTGGCCATGAAAGTGAAACAGATGATAGAAATTGTGCAGGCTGGAGATTTACCTCGGTTGTCAACAGTAGAGGAGGACTTGCCGGTTCGATCGGATGAGGAGGACGAGGACGAGTATTCGTTACGAAAAAGATACCAGGATGTAAAAGTTCTTGCTAGTGAAATATTCCGAAGGGTGGCTCAGAATTCCATGTAAGCAATCCCACTATCTCTTTCTAACTAGTTGTGAAAAAAACCTCTTATGGGGGTGTTTGAATATGCATTTAAACTAGAAATAATAGAATGGTTGGATAACGGGTCAAAACAAGCTGGGCAGGGTTAACCAAAATGCATTTCTGCAAATTACATCAATGCTCTATTAGTTGTACTAATTAACATCTAAGATATGTTTTTTCTGTTATTTGTAACAAAACATCACTTTTTTTTCCGCAATTTATAGGTTTGACCTTAAAAGTCAACCTGCATATCATTTTTTATCTGTTAGATTATATCAACATTTGTCTTGGCAATTTATGAATCTTAAAAGGTGCATTACCATGGAAGATCTGAAGCACCGGTTGGGCGGAGATAAACTTGCAAAACCCCAAGAACTATTCGCTGGATCAATGTGTAAAGAGGAAATAACCGAGGATAGTTTCAGTCATTGGATGGTAAATGAATCCTTTTCAAATGCTTTTAGACTCTGGTCGCTGATTAGCACTGGAGCCGGAAACTTGAATTTATTTTTTCACAGAAGCTAACCACAAGTAACAAACCAGATACCACCCATGCACCTTCAGAACTTGAATTTATAAACTGACTTCCGTATTTGTTCATAAAGGTGGAAGCACATAGAGAAAGGAGGACTCTAGCTTTATCTGTCAACGATACTAAAACAGCAGTGGATGATCTCCATCATATAATGAATGTGATCGTGACTCTAACAATTTTGGTAATCTGGCTTATAATCTGTGGTGCCCCGGTTACCCAGTTCTTGATATTTGTCACAACCCAGCTCGCTTTAGGTGCATATGTATTTGGTACCACTGGGAAGACAATATTTGAGTCGATCATATTCTTGTTCATAATGCATCCCTATGACGTTGGTGATCGATGTGAAGTGGATGGCACTGAGGTAATCATTAATAATCCTTCGTCTTTTTATTAGATGTCGCAATTTCAACCCATTTACTTTGTATGAGTCGATTTGGGTTGTCTTTTAGCTTAAACAGTTCAAACAAAAACTTTCAATATGTTTTGATATGGTAGCTAAGGCACTTGCTTTTGTTGGTTTCAGATGATAGTGGACGAGATAAGTATTCTGACAACTGTGTTCATGAAAAAAAACGGTCAGAAAATAATATACCCAAACAGCGTTTTAGCTACCAAATCAATTGGTAATTACAGTCGTAGTCTTGAAATGGGAGATGAGATCAACTTCTCCATCAACATCTATACGCCAGGGGACAAGATTGAGAAATTGAAAAAAGAAATCGAAAAGTATGCACACAAACTTGAGAATCTGCATTCTTTTTTACTTGCAACATGTTTTGCACCTTCCCCTGTACATATGCTTATGCATGCGCGTAGGTCCATTTATCCGATTCCATGGCTTTTATGTTTATGTGCTTTTACTGGCTATATATGCTTGTATGGCTTTAATTCTTATATGACTTTATTTCATATATGCATGTATGCTTTTATGTCTGCTTGTTGCTTTTATACATTTATGCTTTTGTACTTTTAATGCATATATGCGTGCATTTGTTTGTACGACTATTTTTTTTTTTCCTCCTTCTGCTTATGTGTTATCGGTTGTCCCCTTAGTAATTAGGACTTTATATGCTCATATACCCATATATTCTTTATATGTTTTCATGCTCTTACGATTTTATGTCTTTATGCGCTTATGTCTAAGCATGCTTCTATCTTGTTAGTCTTATATGAGTGCCCCTCCTATTCACGCGCGCGCGCGCTCACACACACACACACATTCACACTCTCTCGTTGGAGGTTTATCTCAAAGCAGTCCTTTTATCCTCGAGTAAGGGTGTGACCTGATTACATCCTACCTCCGACCTCCCCCATATCCGGCGAGATTGGGTGTTGTTGTTGTTGCAAACTTGCAATCATAAGTTTACTCTCCATACATGTAACATCTAGAGCTAGAAACTGGACCCCTAATCACATTAACTCGACTAAAATAAGAAAAAGAAAAGGAAAAAAAAAAGTTCATAATCATAGTAGCACACAACATAGGACATATGACGGGCTCACAGTTCTAGTTAACAGTCTCTACGAGATGTGATACTCACTAGGTTGTTCCGTTGTTAACATTTTGAAATCCCCAAAGGCCCCATATAGCATACTCACCTAATAACTCTGAATAAGCTTAACTACGGGAGGAAATTTGTTGTCGGTGACATATATTACATGTATAAAAGGATCATAACTGGGTTTACAGACACCGTGGGACTGGATGCTACAATACATGTTGCGAAAAGGAATAAACGTTGACCTTTTGGTCAATTCTAAAATAGTCAACTTTAAAACCACTACCAAAAGTTCAAAACTGGAACAGTTGTAAGTAACTTGTATTGTCATTTTCAGGGTTCATATTTTTCTCCACTTGTCAGAATCCTGTTGCTATGAAGATAAGTAGGAACTTAAACGTTTGATTTGTTTGACCTCAAAAGCCAACATTGGCTTGGTCTCCCTGAGCCCTAGAAAAATGGTTTTAATAATTACTGTTACTACTAGTAATATAACAACCCCCCTGAATTTGCTATAAACTATATAACGATCTCATGTTATTTCAGGTATGTCAAGGATAAGAGTCATCACTGGCTCGATGATGTAACAATAGTTGTGAAAGGTGTCGAGGACATGAACAGGTTAAACATGGTGTTGTGGCCAAAACATGTGGTAAATCATCATAATATGACACAACGCTGGATAAGAAGAAGTGAATTGATCTTAGAAATGATAAAGATCTTCAGAAAACTCGACATTGAGTACAACTTGCCTCCTCTCGATATACATGTCAAGAGCATCGGAGGACTTATTTCCAATACGTCTCCACTCAAATGATGAACTTGTTACTATGTAACTATACCATTTAATAACAAAAACGTACACGAATAAGTGCCAGAAGTAACTAAAGATGCCGAATTCACTGTTATTAGAGCAGTTACTACATACTTCTGAATATAAGTTATACAAATGAGTTACAAGTAATCGTTTATTGTTGTGTTGATGTCTTGTTGTAATATTAGACTAGACACGATAGAACATACAAGACTTGAAAGCACTCAATAAAGAACACTTGCACTGTATTATATATATTAACAGATAATTTTAAAGTAGCATCAATTATTACACTATGTAATAAACATCCATTTCATAATTACATTCTCTAAGATGGAAAACTATGATATTCATTTGGTCTCCTCAAATCTCCTTCCTTTACATAACAATATACAGGACAGCTTTTATTCACATGCTACTGTATTATACAACACACAGCCCCAATATTCAGAAATCAAACATGTTGCTTTATGGATATGTTTTCCAGATAGTGGATGTTACTTACAGATTTCCAGTCGTATGATGATACAAAGTTGTCCTCATAAGTCACAAAGCTCCACTATGCAAGCACTTGAACCAACTTCAGCTGCAATTAATTTGTATGAACTATCATAAGTTTAAGAAAATGTTTCGACAAGCACAATGGATTCCTAAAAGTAAGGACTAAAATTCGAGAATCAAATAAGTTAAGGTAGGAAAAATCATATGGGACTCTAAAATATGAATGACATGTGATAGTGGAGATCGCAATCTTGATCCTATTCAATATTAATGTGTCAGATTTGGGTTTTACTCTTCTCTCTAAGAGGTCAAACAAATATAGAAAAAATAGCTATAAAGGTAAAGGGTCATATCATTTTATAAATCACAAAAGCTCTCCCTTTCCCTGCCCCACAAAAAATTATTATCATTGTTTGAATCATATTAAACAAATTTGTACAAAAAAATAAAAAACAGGACAGAAAGTGTTTAGCTCAACCAGATCCTTTACTGAAAGTTACCTTTGACCGATACCCAACACACGCATAGTTGGTCCATTTTACCGCCATTAGCAACTTTGCACAAATAACTTTCTACACATTGTTCAACAAGAATGTCTTGAGCAGTCTTTGAAGATTGAAATAGGTAAGGAGGACCGAGGTTAAAGCTATAAAAAAACATACCTATACACTTTCTTTTCATATAAAAACCTATAAAGCTGCCCTACTAGCTTTATACCTTGAACCTTGACAAAATGTCTTTTTCTTGTTATGTTCAGGTGAGTCAAATGTAAACTGTCTCTAGTGATTATATGGCAAAAAGCCATTCATTTTCTTAACAGCATATGGAGCATTACTAGAAGACTTGGCTTAACTGCAAGTGTATTAGATTTCGATCGAAAGGATGCAAGATTGTTCCAGTAGATTTAGGAAGTATTGTTAAAGGCCCTAACTGATGACATGAAACTACTACTTTTAAGCCTCAAAGTGATGAAAACTACCGCAGTCCTCAAAGTTTCATGGTTGGAACATATGGCTTTCAGTCTCTTGTATGCTGTTTTATATGTTTGGATTGTATTGTTTTGGTTTGTATGTTGGCTAGAATGATTATTTTTATTTGTTGGTCAAGTTTATCTCTATCTTAGCTTTATTGTTTTATGATTTCTAATATATTCCACCTTCGCACTGAAAAAAAAAAGGTTACTTACTGTTCAGTGTTAACAATTAACAAAGAGGTGTTTATGATTTTAAATTTAGTTGTGAATCACTAGTAAAAAGTACTTCATCACCAAAAGGGACTCCCATAATACTCTTTTTGAAACAAACTGCTTTATACTGCTCATGTTGTTGAGTGAACAGGGCACTTTTTCATCATTCAATATGTTTAGGGTTGCAGAAGTTCAATCCCTAAACAAAAGCAAGTATTTTTGCCTTCTTTTTCTTACAAGTCTATTAGCCTTGAGTGTTGTGGTCTTGTGACCTACGAAATGTGTAAGTAAGAACTACGTGCATCTCTTACAGTCGCCAGTTGACGTCCAAAAGGTGTAAATTGGTGGGAACACCCCGATCCCATGCATCTTTTGATGCCAACCAGACCCTTCCCCAAGGACCCGGCCCAGGCAATGAGCTGCTGTCCCAGCTACCTAATTAGCCAAGAGTTGGATTTGAACCCTGGTCATTCTCCAAAGACCTTCTATGACATGTCAACCGAGTGTTTGCGGAGGGGGAATGGTACCACTGGGGCAAGCCCCAGTTGGTTAGAGTCGCCAGTTGACCTACTAACGGGTCAATTTGTGTTATGTTTTATGTCTAGAGGATCAAGCAGGTTAACCTACAGGATTTTAACTACAGAATCAAACAAATGAACTGAGAATCAAATGGGTCAACAGGTCGATAAGGTATTCAAATGCATAATACCTCCTAATTTCGACAAAATAAGCAGTAAACAACCTCACAGTCTATAGGCATAAAAATATAAAAGAAAAACACTTACAGAATTAATTCAGACTAGGAGTGATCCAAATAGGAGGAGGCCATCGTCGTCCATTGCAAAACCTCCGAGAGTAACAAGACAAAGCTACAACACTACCATCTTCGAAATCATAAACACCCAAATCATGATCTGCATTCCCACCGTCATAATTCCACTCTGAATAATCATCTGTAAAATAAATGCTATTCCCTTTACACCCTTTAAAATCACAAGCACGAAACGCCATCGACGAATTCTCCCCTAAAAACAAAGCCCAGTCATCCAACTTACCAACACTCTCCCACATTGCACCACCCACAACCAACTTAAACACACGAAACTCGGTTGTTTTATAAAATACATCAAGCTGATTCTGATCCACATCAAACCCTAACTCCAAATACCTCGTCACCAACAACAACTCATCACCTAAGCTAACCAAATACTGCATATCACCACCAGCTTCAAAAGGAGTATCGAGCAAACTCACATTCGCCACATCCCCACTAACATCACAAACAGCAATATTCCCATATTTACTAACTGCATAAAAACAACCTTTATGATAAACAACATCCTCACAATACGCCTGCACACTGTCAATAAACCTCCACACACTCTCACCCTTCTTACAATACGCTAAATCACCCGTTTGATTAAGAATACAAACGGCAACATAAGACTTACTATCATCACCTGGACTAGACGAAAACACAACTTTTTTAATAAAAGAGTCACGCATTTCCTTTAAACTACAACTATAAACATCCCCATCTAACGTCCTAAGTGTATACTCTCTTCCTATATCATATTTATCAAATTTCATAACATTAGGAAATGACGTCAAAGGTGGAAGGCTACGCTTAATTCTAGTTAAAGGGTTTATCATAAAAACCTCGGGTGTTTCTTCCAGGATAACTAGGTATCCGTGGGAAGAACCGCACCTGCGGCGAAATATGGAACATTCTGGGAGGGGAAGATAGTGATTTTTAACATCCGAAACGTCGTAAAATGACTTGAGATGTTGTTTTTTAAGGTTGTTTGTGTTTGGTTTAGAAAACATGAGCCAAGGGAGCTGTGGTGGGAGGTGTTTAGGGGTTTTGGGAGTCGATTTTCGCCAAGTCGAACAAACAGAACGAAAACGGATGTAATCTTTGTGGATTTTGAGGTTTTGTGAGATTGTAAAGATTAGTTCTGGGTGTAGTTCTGACCAATCAACTGATAAAGACATGATCAAGAATATTGGTTTTGGTATTAGTTTTGATTCACCTCCCCTCAAGAAAAAAGGCAAATGAATCAAAATGAAAGTTTAGTATAAATGAAGCAACAAAGGGTTGATTGATTTGATTGTAATGGAGTTCTTTGTTGATTAGGGGGAATATCTTAATGGATAGAAGATACACATACGTGTAAAATTGAAGATATTAGATATTTTATAAAAAAAATAAACTATTCTAAGGGGTATGAATGTAAATAGCTTAAATGACAAGAGGAAAAGTGTAAATACTTTGCTAAATCCTTTGTATCAAGAACTGGGCAGATTGTATACACTATACAGTGTCACTATTCTTGTGAATTACTTGTATATGAACTCTTCCAGAACATGGAATTATAAGACTGACAACCTATGGTAAAATGGTTTAAAACAAGGTTGCATAAAGCAGTAACAGAAAATAATCAAGAAGAATGCGAAAAAGAAGAGAGAAACAGGATCTGATTAGAAGAGGTGATCGTAATTCATAGCATCTTCCTTTACATGGTGATGATCATAAATACAGTGATAACGAATCAGAGTCGATGTGTTTGTTTTCCAATATTACAACCTCATGTATTTTTACAAGTCCATGCAATGAATCTCTTCCAACATGATAACCGGGAGTGCCATGGATCCATTGAGGTGTTACCTGTTCTTCTCCCACTCCAGATACGCATAAAAAAATTACAAGTGTCTAAAAAAATTCAGTATGAAAAAAGTCAACTGCACCAAAAATTACCCATTTTGACCCGTTACACAAGACACATGACTAGCCTACTTTGCCACCTCTATTCAATTGTGTATATAGAAATGGAGTTTACAAATTACCAGTAATCTCCACAAGAACATAACCCATCAGCAAAATGGTGAAACCTCCTTGTATCACGAATAATTATCACACGCTTTTCAACAAATGATACAAACTTTGCCATATTATGGCAATCACCACAGATCCTCAAGTTCTTTGTAATTATGATAGGCACGTTATCACTATACACCAAAAGACCAAATGCAATCGCCAATTTTTCACTATGTTTTTTGACAAAATCCCCCTTAAATTCTTCCTCTACATCATGAAGAACAAACTCCGTATTAGGTACATATCCAGCCTTCCCAATTTTTTCAATGACTTGATCTAGTTTAGCATATATACGCTCACTATCAGGGTGTGCTTGATCGCTAACTAAAAACCTATGAATCTGGTGGTCATGTTCAATAAAACTGCAGCCAGCAGTTCTTACAAGACCTTGTTCCTTCATTAAAGCTCTGACTTTTGAAAAGTCAGCCCAACGGCCAGCTTTAGAGTATATACTCGACAACATAATATAATTTCTCGAATCAGAAGGATCTAAAGCAATTAGTCTCCCGGCAACTTCCTCACCTAGCTCTATGTTTCCATAAACCTTACAACCATTAAGAAGTGCTCCCCAAACACCAGAGTTAGGCTCCATTGGCATGTTATCGATTAAAACACGTGCATCGGTTAAAAGCCCAGACCTACCATAAAGATCAACCATACATGAGTAATGCTCCAACTTAGGTTTGACTTTATAAACAGCAGACATAATATTGAAATATCTTTTTCCTTCATTTACAAGACCCGAATGACTACAAGCACTCAACAAATGAGTAAAAGTGACATGATCCGGTTCATGACCTTTTTGAACCATGAACTCAAAATGTTCAATCGCTTGTCTTCCATACCCGTGCATTGCATATGCAGCAAGCATGGCAGTCCAAGCTATTATATCCGGTTCTTTTATTTCGTTAAAGACTTCACATGAAGCCGTTAATCTTCCGGATTTCGCATAAACATTTAATAATGCAGTCACGGTAGGAATACTTTTATCCAATCCACTACACAATACGTTACCATGAAACGCATCTACTAATTTCCCAACGCCTATATCACCACAACCCTGAAGTATCGTAACAATCGTAGCTTGATCAGGATAAACCCCATCTCTACGCATCAAATTAAAATACAAAACACTCTTCTCCAAACTCCCACTTTGCACAAGTATCTTAATCACCGAGTTCCACGACACCAAATTCGGCAACTCAATCATCTCAAACACCTCACAACCCGCGTCCCAACACCCAAATTTCCCATACATATTAACAAGCGCATTCAACACTTTCCTATCCCATAACAAACCACTCTTAACACCAAATCCATGCACATAACCACCTTCCACAACCCCACAAGCCGAAATCAACGAAATAAGCGTTATCTCATTCGGCCTCATCTCATCCACATTCCTCATCCTCCAAAACATATCTAAACACAAACCCACATCCCCATTTCGCGAAAACGCCGAAATGACGGAATTCCATGACACCAAGTCTTTTTGAGGCAGTTCATCAAACAGTTTGAGGGCATCTTTGAAAAGTCCTAGTTTCGCGTAAAGCGAAACTAGCCTGTCACCAATGAAGTGCTCGTTGTAGTGTAAAGACTTGAGGATGGTTGAATGGGTTGACTGGCAAATGGGTATTGAAGAACATTGGTTTATGGATGTTATGAGTGAGTTAATAAGTGGATTTGAGTTGTAATGTTGAGGTTGGAAAATGTTGGTGTGGTTATAAAGTAGTAATTTATTAGTTTGTGATTTGATTAAACGAGTGTGGGTTGAAGACAGCATCTCCCATTTTGGTCTGCAACTCTAACTCTCCGATATGTTTGAACTTGGTCAAAATTATAGCAAAAATATATAAAAACATATAGTATAATGCAACGAACGCTCAAAACCAAGGGTCTGTTTTTGTGTTGGTTCAGTGGTGTAGACCACCTACCGGAAGACACTACTTATTGTGAGTGTATGTGGGGTATATCGTAAGTTATTACTTACGTTTGTATTAAATGAGTTATTTTTATGTGTTTAGTTAAAAGGTACCACTAACGCTGTTAAGTGCTGAGTTAGTGATGTATTGAATCGTTGATGTGACGCTAAGGTAAATATGATAGGTAAGGTGACCATTTGGTTGGGCACTATGAGAGGTGATCCTTCACCACCACCTCTCATTTTCACACGTGATCCCCATTAAACACCCACCCTCTTCACGCGCGGTCCCTTTTGACAAGCTTTTGGTGGTTCGCGCCACCAAAAGTTTACAATTTTTTTTTTTGTTTGTGTGAAATATTTTTATTTTTATTTTAAGAAAAAACTGTAAATGAGAAAAAGCTAAAATGGATAGTCAATGTCTCATTGACCAACCATCAATTAGGGTTTTCCACTGTTACAATTTGCAAACCCTTCACCCACAGACAAAACAAACCACTGAACTCAAACCACATCACAACTAAACAACAATGGCAACATTGTTGATTAGGGGGAATATCTTAATGGATAGAAGATACACATACGTGTAAAATTGAAGATATTAGATATTTTATAAAAAATAAACTATTCTAAGGGGTATGAATGTAAATAGCTTAAATGACAAGAGAAAAAGTGTAAATACTTTGCTAATCTTTTATATCAAGAACTGGGCAGATTTGTATATACATTATACAGTGTCACTATTCTTGCGAATTTCTTGTATATGAACTCTTCCAGAACATGGAATTATAAGACTGACAAACCATGTTAAAATGGTTTAAAACAAGGTTGCATAAAGCAGTAACACAAAATAAAGAAGAATGCAAAAAAGAATATAGAAACAGGATCTGATTATTATGGATGATCGTAATTCATAGCATCTTCCTTTACATGATGATGATCATACATACAGTGATAATGAATCAGTGTCTATGTGTTTGTTTTCCAAGATTACAACATCATATATTTTTACAAGTCCATGTGATGAATCTCTTCCAACATATAACCGGGATTGCCATGGATCGATGGAGGTGTTACCTGTTCCTCTCCCGCTCCAGATACGCATAAAAGAAATTAAAGTGTCTAAAAAATTAGTATAAAAAAAGTCAACTGCACCAAAAATTACCCATTTTGACTCGTTACACAAGACACTCGACTTGCCTACTTTGCCACCTCTATTCAATTGTGTACATAGAAACGGAGTTCACAAATTACCAGTAATCTCCACAAGAACATAACCCATCAGCAAAATGGTGAAACCTCCTTGTATCACGAATAATTATCACACGCTTTTCAACAAGTGATACAAACTTTGCCATATTATGGCAATCACCACAGATCCTCAAGTTCTTTGTGATTATGATAGGCACGTTGTCACTATACACCAAAAGACCAAATGCAATCGCCAACTTCTCACTATGTTTTTTGACAAAATCCCCCTTAAATTCTTCCTCTACGTCGTGAAGGACAAACTCTGTATTAGGTACATATCCAGCTTTCCCAATTTTTTCAATGACTTGATCTAATTTAGCATATATACGCTCACTATCAGGGTGTGCTTGATCACTAACTAAAAACCTATGAATCTGGTGGTCATGTTCAATAAAACTGCAGCCAGCTGTTCTTACAAGACCTTGTTCTTTCATTAAAGCTCTGACTTTTGAAAAGTCAGCCCAACGGCCAGCTTTAGAGTATATACTCGACAGCATAATATAATTTCTAGAATCAGAAGGATCTAAAGCAATTAGTTTCCCAGCAACTTCCTCGCCTAGCTCTATGTTTCCATAAACCTTACAACCGTTAAGAAGTGCTCCCCAAACACCAGAGTTAGAATCCATTGGCATGTTATCGATTAAAATGCGTGCATCGGTTAAAAGCCCTGACCTACCAAAAAGATCAACCATACATGAGTAATGCTCCAACTTAGGTTTGACTTTATAAACAGCAGACATAATGTTGAAATATCTTTTTCCTTCATTTACAAGACCCGAATGACTACAAGCACTCAACAAATGAGTGAAAGTAACATGATCAGGTTCATGACCTTTTTGAACCATGAACTCAAAATGTTCAATCGCTTGTCTTCCATACCCATGCATTGCATATGCAGCAAGCATGGCAGTCCAAGCTATCATATCCGGTTCTTTTATTTCGTTAAAGACTTCACATGAAGCCGTTAATCTTCCGGATTTCGCATAAACATTTAATAACGCAGTCACGGTAGGAATACTTTTATCCAAGCCACTACACAATATATTACCATGAAACGCATCCACTAATTTCCCAACGCCTACATCACCACAACCCTGAAGTATCGTAACAATCGTAGCTTGATCAGGATAAACCCCCTCTCTACGCATCAAATTAAAATACAACACACTCCTCTCCAAACTCCCACTTTGCACAACTATCTTAATCACCGAGTTCCACGACACCAAATTCGGCAACTCAATCATCTCAAAAACCTCACAACCCGCGTCCCACCACCCAAATTTCCCATACATATTAACAAGCGCATTCAACACTTTCCTTTCCAACAACAAACCACTCTTAACACCAAATCCATGCACATAACCACCCTCCACAACCCCACAAGCCGAAATCAACGAAATAAGCGTTATCTCATTCGGCCTCATCCCATCCACATTCCTCATCCTCCAAAACATATCTAAACACAACCCCACATCCCCATTTCGCGAAAACGCTGAAATGATGGAATTCCATGACACCAAGTCTTTTTGAGGCATTTCATCAAACAGTTTGAGGGCATCTTTGAAAAGTCCTAGTTTCGCGTAAAGCGAAACTAGCCTGTCACCAATGAAGTGCTCGTTGTAGTGTAAAGACTTGAGGATGGTTGAATGGGTTACTTGGCAAATGGGTATTGAAGAACATTGGTTTATGGATGTTATGAGTGAGTTAATAAGTGGATTTGAGTTGTAATGTTGAGGTTGGAAAATGTTGGTGTGGTTATAAAGTAGTAATTTATTAGTTTGTGATTTGATTAAACGAGTGTGGGTTGAAGACAGCATCTCCCATTTTGGTCTGCAACTCTAACTCTCCGATATGTTCGAACTTGGTCAAAATTATAGCAAAACTAAATAAAAACCAAGGGTCTGTTTGTTTTCTGGGTTTTGTATTGACTAACATCAAATGATTTGTTTGGTATAAAATTGTGGGTCGTGAGCTTGGCTTGAATGCCAAAAATTTGTTATACACAATTTCACTCGATAAGGTTAGTTTTATAAAAAGAAAGTCTACCGTTTTTGTTTTTTTCAAAATAAGTGAACCCTCAATTCACTCTATAATACAATTCTCGGTGGACCGAAATCCGATGCATACAAAATAATACTAGTATTTAAACATTTCTCACTCGACCGTCTTCCAATACCATATAAAATACTCCCTCCGTCCCATATTAAGTGTCCATAATGAAATCTTTGGATGTCTCAAATTAAGTGTCCATATTGTACCTTCAACCAATAAAATGAGACTTTAGTGGGTAAAAATGATATTTGATTGGTGGAGAGTGTAGTTAGTGGAATTTTCTAAAACTTTGTGCATGATGTAAGCGGACACTTAATATGGGACGGAGGGAGTAATACAACTTCCGTAATAAACTATTGTTTTTTCCTTCCATCCGGCCGCCAAGAACTAATAAAAAAGAAAAGAAATTACAAAATTCATCCTTAACTATGCAGTAACTTGCAAAAATTACCCTATATTTTTAACTATTTACAACTTTTTCATATAACAAACTTTATTTATCAAATATCTAACAGATATCTCGCTATTTCATGAATAAAAAAAATTTTGCTAGAAGGATCTTTCGATGACGAACAAAACGAGCCAATATTGATATACTTTTGACGTACGCACGATTATATACAAGAAATGTGAAGTTTGATATATATAAAATAAAAGAACTTTTATAATCCACCCTTAATCTATCAAATAACTTTAAAAATTATTTTAAAATTAATTTAAACCACAGGGAAAAAACGTACACTTTAAGAAAAGTTTTAGTTACGTACCAAATACCTACCGATTAAACAAAGCGAGCTCAATATTGATATGCTTATGACATATGTACGATTTTAGATAAAAAAAAAAAAAAAAAAAAAAAAAAAAAAAAAAAAAAAAAAAAAAAAACTCACGCTTAATACGTATAATTTTTGTAATAATCTACGCAATCACCTTAAATTTCAAAATGATCCAAAAATAGGTTAAAAACTCGGCCACGACATTCAAAACCGAACTATCAAAAAGCCATGCATAAGTCAGACGAAAATAAAATTTTATCAGCGTCGCCGCAATGCACGGGTGCTATTGATATACTTCCAATATACGTATGATTTTATAAAAAAAAATGTTGAAGTTTGATATACATTAACAAATTGCGGAAACTACCCTGAACATTTTGTTATTTACGACTTTTTATACAACAAACTTTATATATCACATTGAGTATGCTCCTGTTTAATCGACAAAATATTCGAACGACACACGGACTTAATCAGAATTGGCGCTAAAAAACCAGTCGCGCACAACTTGTTCACATACATTATTAGCTGTAATTTAAAATTTGTTTATAACAAAATAATAATAATAATAATAATAATAATAATAATAATAATAATAATAATAATAATAATAATAATAATAATAATTAATATTCTTTTACTCTTTCCATCTCAAAGTCATCAAAATATGCAAATTGGAACAAAACATGAAAGTAAACAACATTAAGTGAAACGATAAATAGTACATGTTAGGAATTATTGATTCCTGCTGACGGATCTTGCTGAAGACCAACTGGTTTCTGTTGATGTTGGATCCTGCTGACTTACTTGGTTCCTGCTGATATAGTACATCCGTAGGAAATGTAATAGAATGGATAGAGTTTACTTATTTTAGGACAAGATATGTAGAATATCTTTCATAGTTTTATCATTATTCGTTTCTTGTAAGAAGGTTTAGGGTTTCTTGTAGTATAAAAGGAACCCTCGGCCAATGCATTATGTACGAGTTCAGAAAACAATATTAATTATTAATAAACGATCCATAGAGGATCAAAGTGTTCTTAGTAGTTTGTGTTATTCTTGTATTTGAGTTCCGCTATAGAATACAAGTTACAGAGATTTTCTATTAGTGTGTTTGTGATTACATGAGCATCACATACGATCTATATAGGCTCGAAAATCTATCAAGGTCTTAAGTTTCAACAAGTGGTATCAGAGCCTCGGGAGAGTCTCTGTGACACTAAGAACAACATCTCTGTTACACCTTCACAATCAAAACAATGCCTGGATCAACTGATGACTCTGAAGTCACTCAACCAATCAACTCCACAACCTTACAACAACTTACTCTCACCAACAGCAATGCAAAATTTCCCTATCTCAAGAAGGAGGAATATGATTTGTAGGCAATGAAGATGCAGAACTGGATCACTAATTGTGATTTTCACCTCTAGAATGTTATTCTTAATGGTAATAAGTTAAGAAAGACCACCAGAGATCCTGATGGTAATCTTACCTTCCTTGCTCCTACATCTGCTGAAGAGATTTTAGCTGTTCAGAGGGAGAACAAAGCCAGAACTATTCTTCTTCAGGCTATACCAGATGATCATATGGGTGATTTTCACTACATGGACGATGCAAAGGATATCTGGCAGGCCATCAAAGCTAGGTTTGGTGGTAACGAAGAGTCGAAGAGAATGAAGAAATCCATGCTCAAACAGCAGTTTCAAGAATTCCAAATCTCAGAGGAAGAAGGAGTACACAAGGGGTATGACAGATTTCAAAGGATTTTGAGTCAATTACAACAGATGAAGGCCAAGCCAGACAATGAGGACTGCAATGCCAAGTTCTTACAATCTTTACCTCCATCCTGGTTGC
Source organism: Artemisia annua (assembly GCA_014162995.1). Classification (NCBI taxonomy): domain Eukaryota; kingdom Viridiplantae; phylum Streptophyta; class Magnoliopsida; order Asterales; family Asteraceae; genus Artemisia; species Artemisia annua. Next base: position 163,294 of record LBNU01000356.1, read on the forward strand.
AAGTAAGTATTGCCCTCAAAGCTAAAGGTGGGTTGGATAATCTCACTTTTGATGATCTCTACAACAAGCTCAAAACTCTTGAGCCTGATGTTAAAACTCATACCCGTTCATCCACTCCCACTTACTCAGCTTTTGTGAGCACAACCTCTAATAAGCTGCCTCATGTTGCAAGCCCTCCCTTCTTAGCATCTTCATCCTCCTACATTACTTCTAGACCTCCTAAATCGCAGTCACAGTCTAGTAGTGTAATGAAAGATGTTCTTCACTCTTTTGTTGCTGATTATGAAGATCAGCAGCAATTGGCTTTTGAAGATTTTGATCAAGTGGACCCACTGGATTTGGAGGAGATGAACTTGAAGTGGCAGATGGCCATGCTCTCAGTGAATGTAAAGAGGTTTGAGAACAAGGCTGGGAGGAAGTTCAACTTCAGGGGAAGGGATCCAGCTAGATTCGATAGAAGGAAAGTCAAATGCTATACTTGTGGACAGATGGGTCACTTCGCAAGAGAGTGCAAGGGTAGGAAGGCTAAGGATGAGGTCAGGTATTCTGCCTATCAGCAGAAACAAGTGGAAGCTGGAGATGCTAAAGCCATGATCTCTATGGATGAGCATGTAAACTGGAAGGTACATGAGCCTGAAAGTGATGATGACAAGAGTAATGGTTCTGAGCAAAGTGGAATGCTGGCTTGGTGTGACACAGAGGATGAGCATGATCAGTTTGCCTTTATGGGCATTTCTCAGGTACATAA
>LBNU01000357.1:0-28715 GCA_014162995.1 Artemisia annua
CAAACTTATTTACAACAAACGTGAGTAACGGCTGAGAATTTAAGGAAAACAGATTACACATTAAAACTAAGATTAAAACATACTTAAAAAACATATACAAAAGCATAAAATAAATAAAAGCATGCCTTCCAGCTTACAATAGTCCTATTATATACTAGAAGCTAAGACTTAGGCCTTTTCTTTGACTTTTGCTTCTTTTGTGAGAAGAAAACAAGCCTTGAGGACTGTTTGTGTCTTTGAGTGAACATCCCACCAGTTTGGATTCAATTTGGGAATCATCACAACCTTTAATCTATTTTGGAGTTCGTTTACCAGCGTGGAATGGAGAGGTTTGGGATCAATATGTGTGGAGACGAGCTTCTTTTCGATGAGTGTCTTGGAGGCTTTTGAGGGTGGGGAGATTGATTGCAGGTAAAGCAAGGCTGGTTTATCTGTTGGGTAAATGGGGAAGGGTGAGAAAGAGGAGGTTTGACCATCTTGACCCTGATGTAGTTATAAAAACGTTGGGTGGTTTTATTTGGGATTGGCCTAGGATTTTTTAATAAAAAGGGATGGGGCGGTTTAGGGTGTTGATTGATGGTTTAGATTTATATAGTTTAGGATTAGGTTTTAGGATAAATTAGCAAAATTAGTTTATATTAATTTTGCAATTTCATTTTAGGATTAATGGTGAAATGAAAAACAGGTTTTGTTTCAACGGTTGTTTCTCCAAGTCTGATTCCAATGACATGTCCCGGGCTGATTGACTCCTGCTTGACAATTCCAATATGCAGACACTGCTATTGAGTCGATCCAAAAATGTCCGTTGTTCGCTTATTTTCAAATCCTTTGTACCTGAAATACACAGAAAACAACTCCAAGGATATTTGTACCGATATCTTGACCATTTTTAAGTGTTTCTGGTTGTTTTGAACTCGGAAAATGGAAGAACAACGATATGTGTAAAATGAACATATCAGGATGGAAGTAGAGCGTGCTCTTAAAGCTCATCGAGCGTACTTGTGGCTTTCTTCCCACAGATTATTTCACCCATATAGGTGCCTAATAATTAAAGATGTTTAGTTTAAGCCGATGAGTGTTCTAGTTCTTCTCCGTGAGAATCTATTTGCTTGGAAATTGGGTAGGTACACATCATGATACAGCACGTGATCGATTGTATTTGTATGTATTTCATTCTTGTTTGCAAAAAGCGTGAGTACGCTCTGCATGTGGTTCGGCGGTTCTACCCCTAAAAGCCCGGTGTTATGTAAAACTAAGGTGCTTCGAAAACTTCGGATTGAGGATCGGACCTTTGGATCATAATTCTGACCCCTAAAAAGGTCGGCGTACGTCTTGGATTGAAAACCGTGAATGTCGGATGTCGGCGGCAGCGGACAAAAGTTTTTAGTAAAAAGATCTTGTTTATGCTCATTGTTGTTTAAAATGATTTCTTAAGTTCTCATATGCTCTCAAAAGATAATAGGAGTGTTAAACCTTGCCCTCGTTTAAGTAAGAAGAGAAGAAAAGAAGAAGAAGCTATTCCGGGGTGAATTATGAATTGAAATGGTTTAGTGCTTGTGGGAAGTATTAGGCTGGTTAGATATTGATATTGCCACGGTTCAGTTCAGGATTTAAGGTTTCACATTCTCGATTTCTAATTTTCATATCTTTAGTGTAATTTCGCATAATTTGATCATGTTAGTTATAATTGTTGTTTGTAGTATGTTTCTGTTTATTCATGTTCACTACGGCTTAGTTTAACTTAATTTATCAGTTTCATGGTTTGAATGACTCACTTGTTTCATTAATTTGTTAAAATAATTTTTATAGTAGTGTTTGGATTAAGCTTATGATCTGTGTTAAAGGTTAGTGTTAGGGATAAAAACGGTTTAGACAACTTACCTTAGGATCTTATAGGTTAATGGTGACATAAAATCAGTAGGACACCAGTGAAAAAAGTCAATTCCATCTCTTGATCTTTTTATCTATTAGAACTTAGTAGTGTACTGTCTCCATATTAGTTATAAAGTTGTTAACATAGCTTTATTCAGTCTTAGTGTAGTCTAACAAATCTTATTCAGTCAATTAGGGGTAATCAAAACCCAAATTAGTCAACTCTTATAAGAACTTAAAAAGTCAAATTTTCTTAGCTGTCAAAATAGGACAAATTTCTGGATCAATTTTAGAATTCGATACTGCTTGGAAGTGGATAAAAGTTAGTGATTTGTGTTCTCTTGTTGCTCATCTTTCAATACCAAAAAGAAAAATCAGATTTGAAAGTCATCTGCATAGGTAAAAGTGATCACAAAGTGACCTGGTTGACCACCCAGTTGTCCTGCACCAGCTTGGTCCATTTTGACTCATTTTTCTTTGACATATAACTTGTTCATTCCTTGTTGGTTCTGCTTGATCTTTGTTGTTTTGAGTAGCCACTAGCACCAGCTTGTTAGACCTATCACTTGTTTGCATTTATCTGCTTATTCGTTGGCTTATTTTTAACCACCAAGATGCCCTTTGGCTGCTCATTTCTGCTGCTCACTCAGTAGCAAGTGTGTTTGCTTGAAATCTTTTTGTTCCTGTTGATTCTTGATAATTGCCTGTTGTTTGCATGTGATTGAGGTTGAGCTTGTTAGTAGGATTAGTTTGTGTTTCGTTTATGTTGCTAATTTACTGTGATAATAGCCATTTTCTTTCATATCACGTTAATTGTTATTTGCTTGTTTATTTTGGGCTACTTAGTTACCTTTAGCTGTTGGTATACACTGAGATTAGCTCAGTATGCGCTGTGCTTAGTTGATTTTTGTTCCAAGATTGTTCTTAGCTTGTGACCTGCTTGAGTGGTTGTATACTTGATTGAGCAAACTTGTTTATGTTCGTGTGTGTTTATTTAAGTTTGTGCTCCAATTGTTACTGTGATATTTACTAAGATCTTTGATATCACTTTAACATAATCCTTGAACCTGTTGGTTTTGGTTTTCGGCATTTATTGTAGCAATTAATTTAAAATTTTAAAAAGGGGTTTTTGTATCTATTAGACTTTAATTAGTGTCAAATAGTTTTTTAATTAATAATAATTAGAATTTTAACATAATAATTATTTTTTTTTCTTTCTAAAATTCTCTTTTAATCATCTAGTACGTAGGAAGTTATTTTTATGTCCGTATGTCTAGTCTTGTTTAGATTTCATTTTTTTTATTTCACGCACTCACGTTTACTTTTAAGTTATCTCACAACAATACCAAGCTCTCATCCTTACAAGCATTTTAATCACGAACCTTTCACGATATTTTCCATTCACACCTCGTTGGGGTACGACCCGGGAAATCACTTTCCCGGTCTTAAAAATATCACATTGCACGAGTTTACGAGGTAATCCTTTTCACTAAGGGTTTACTTGTATTTCTCCACGTCTTGTTGTCCTCACGATAACATTGATCTCACTTTGTTGGTATTTTTGATAAATCATTTTGACACAAAAACGCAACGAATCAAAGTTCAAGTTCACTGATGCAAAGTCCTCAAGCTCACCTGCAGAAAGGGGTACACATCTGCTTCTAAAAGAAAACAGTGGAGAAGCAGTTGATGTACATATGTACAAATCTATGATTGGTTCTTTGATGTATCTCACTTCATCAAGGCCAGACATTATGTTTGCAGTTTGTGCTTGTGCAAGGTTTCAGGTCACTCCCAAAGAATCACACTTGACTGCAGTGAAGAACATTTTCAAATATCTTAAAGCATATCCTCATTTGGGATTATGGTACCCTAGAGAATCTCCTATGGAATTGGTTACCTACTCAGATAGTGATTATGCTGGAGCTAGTTTGGATAGAAAATCCACAACAGGTGGATGCCAATTTCTTGGGTGTAGATTGGTGTCCTGGCAGTGCAAGAAACAAACAATGGTGGCTACTTCATCAATTGAGGCAGAGTATGTGGCTGCTGCAAGTTGCTGTGCTCAAGTTCTATGGCTTCAAAATCAATTTTTGGACTATGGGTACAATTTCATGAATACCATCATTTATATTGACAATAGTAGTACCATATGCATAATTAAGAATCCTGTTCAACACACAAAGACTAAACATATTGAAATTAGACATCATTTTATAAGAGATTGTTATGAGAAAAGGCTGATTCAAGTTGTCAAAATCCATACTGATGATAACTATGCTGATTTATTAACAAAAGGTCTTGATGTGGGTAGATTTCAGTACATGGTGACAGGTATTGGAATGCTAAATCCATAAAATTTTTGTGTCTAATAGTCTTTGGTGTTGAGGGGAGGTTCTTGGTACTAAAATTGTTGTATATGTTTGTATAAGTGTGTATATGTCTTTGCTTGTATTTTGTTTGTCCACTAACTTTTATGCAGAGATTAAGCCAAATAGTGGAAACAAAAAGGCAAGCAGTGGTTTATATTACTCTCACAGTGGAAAAAGAAAAACAGAGAAACTACAATTACCATCTATCAAAAGAAAAGTTTCATTGATTCAAAGGAGAGTACATTACAAACACCATCAAAACACAAAAATAAAACCTAAAACAACCTACATCACTACACCCTACACAAGCTACTCCATTGGCTTCTTGCCCTTGCCTTGATAGTTGTGCTTGTTCTTCAATGCACTCTTCCTTTTGCTCTCAAAGGTTGACTGCATTCTAGGACAAGCAAGCCCAAGAACTTGTGGAAGAGGCTTTGGTAGTCTTGCAGGCATCTCAGGAATGGAAATTTGCTTCATATTGGAAAGAGCTGCTCCCAAAGCTTTAGTCAGAGCCCTTGGCAACTCCTTTGCCAAGGAATAAGTCTCATCATCATCATCAGAGGAGCTGGAGTAAAACTCAAGAGATGGTGCAGGCTCATCAACAGGTGCTGGCTTGGGAATAGGCTTAGAAGCAGTCTTCTTTGTTGGTTTCTTGGATGTGGAGGCTGATGCACAGGGTGGAAAGTAACTTGCCCACCCTGATGCCTCTGAAGAAGATTCAGAGGACATCTCAATCTCTGTGTCTGAAGAGGAATCAGATGAGATGTAGATGATGTTAGGAAGTTTGCTCATGGTGACTTTTAGGGTTTTTGTGAAGATATAATATGTTTTGGTGAAGATTATAAAGAGTCGAGTCACTTTATATAGGCAAAGTTAACTAAAAGGTCTCATTAATTGAGATATTTACTTTCACCTATTTAGGTAGGTTGAAAAGTAAATATAGATATTAGCGGGTTGACTTTGGAAGATATTTGTGAATAGTGGCTTGGTTACAAGTAACTTTGGTTAGGCATAAGTTTGGTTATGATTATTGTATTTTATTCTACTAACTCTTACAGGTACATAATCAATCTTTGCTGGGAGTTGATCATTAAAGGTGTATAACTGAGATACACAACAAATGGTTATTGATTCACCATGTCTAATCCACATAAGAATAAACTAGTCCAGAGCAAACGGCTACTGGTAAAGACTTCACAAATCCGTTTATGGTTGATAGTTTACCAAAAACTATATGGTTATCAACTCACCATATTCTTTATGATTAAGAGTTGGCTAGTCCAATAGCAAACGGCTCATGGTAAAGACATATCAAATCCGTTAATAGCTGGTAGTTTGCTAAAAACTATGAAGAAAGCAATTTGATTTTTATATATTTATTTTACCACTGCTTTTGAAAATTTTGTGAAAAATTCCCACTGCTAGTTCACAGTTGCCACTGCCAGTGTTATTTTTACCACTGTTGAACTAGCCGTTACAACTGTTGTGTCAGTAACAGACTTTTTACTAGCCGTTGAGAGTAACTGCTTTCCATATTAATTTTTGGAAGATTATCTACTTTCCTACTTATATTTATTCTTTTCAAGATAAATATTTTCCATAGATAATTCTTTCTTGCGCATAAATCTCAAACCCTAGCACTATATATATTTTTCTCTCAATTGGCGAGTTCATTATTCAATTTATACTAACACAACTTATTTTTCATCAAAAGTTACTATGGCATCAATCACTTTTGCAGTTGAGCACAACCAAGTGGCAAATTTGGAAACGTCAAACGATAAGAGTGGTCCTCTTTTTCATCAGATTGTGGACTTTCTAAACACTACTCATGTGAGGCATGCTTTACTTCTTAATCCCACAATCTATATCTCTCAAATCAAGCAGTTTTGGAACTCTGTTGAGTCCATAACCATTGAAGATGGAGATACACATGAATCTGTGGATCCTCTTAGAGCCACAGTGGATGGGGTAACTATTGATGTTACTGAGTCATTCTTGAGGAGACTTCTCCAATTGGATGATCTCAATTATATCATCACATTACCTATGCCAGAAATTTGGGAAAGTCTTTCTTCCATGGGGTACAATACCACTGACAAAAGGGCTACTTTCAAAAAGAGTGGTTTTTGTCCTCATTGGAGATTTTTGATTCATACTCTATTACATTGCCTTAGTCCTAAGAAAACATCTTATGAACAATTTAGTTCACCAATGGCTTACCCTTTGGTTTGTCTAGCTAAAGATAGGATTTTTAATTGGTCTAAATATATTTTTACAAGTATGCAAGGCAATGTAAAGAGTTCAACAAAATTTTTGATGTATCCAAGGTTTGTGCAAGCAGTGTTAAATGAATTTCAACTGCAACCCCATAAAAGAGTTTACAAAATCCGTTGCCTTAAGCCCAAAGTTTTTCAAAATATGGATAAAGTTGGCAATTGGGTTTTTACTCCACTTTTTCCTCAAATGCTTGCAAGAATTGCACAGGTACAAGGTGTAGATGCAACAATCCCAGTTGTATCTCAAAACAAACCTACAATAACTGTTCCATCTATTGATTATACTACACCAGTTACTAATACCTATGAGAGGAGGCAAAAACAGCCATCTCCTCTCATCCCAACACAGCATGTTCCTGATCCTTTTGGTGTTGGAACAAGCAGTGGTGGTTCCAGGCTTCAACCTAGCCCTGCTAGGGTGAATTCTGAACCATTGCCCTATGATTCACCTCTCCCAACAGGTAACACAATTGGAAGTGTTGAGGGCAGTGAGCAACCAATGGAATTGATGGCATTATGTACCAAATTAACAAAGCAGGTTGGATCTCTGGAGAAAGACTTGGCACAAGTGAAGGAGCAACATGCCAAGGATGTTACAGCTTTGAAACAAGAGATTCAAGCCTTAAAGGATGAAGTACAGGGGTTACCGCAAAAGAAGAGGACTGCAAAGTTGATGATTTATTCTTCATCCTCTCCCAGTGAAGATTTCTTTGAAGATTTTGGGAATTCTCCCAAACAGGGGAGGAAAACAGATGCTGAAACCAAGGGGAGGAGAATTGATTTCAGAGAAGAAGATGATTTTGATGCTGATTTTGATTTTGGAGTTAAAGATTTGGCATTTGAGCAAATGGATGATACTGAAGAGCAAGAAATTTCTCTGCAGCATCAACTTGATACAGATCAACCAGGGCAAAAAGATTCCACAGCTGCAACAAATATTTCCACTGCTGATCAAATTCCCACTGAAGTTCACATTACCACTGCAGAGCAAATGGTTCCCACTGCTGGTCAGACCATTACCACTGCAGAGGAAGAAATTGAGAAGATAAGAAAAGAAAAGGGTAAAGCAGTATTGCAGAGTGAAGAGCAACCAAAAAGGAAAGTTAAAAGGAGAGTACAAGCTCAAGTTGATTATGATGCTGAAGTTGCCAGAAAGATTAGAGAAGATGAAGTTGCAGACTTCATGGAGGCTAAAAGATTGGACAGAATGGAAACCACTGCTCCTATGGATGTAAATCCAATTTCCACTGTTCCACCTACAATTCTGAGAGAGAAGACTCCAAAATTCACATATGTACCTACAGTTGAAGAAGTTGACTTCTTGGTTAAGCATGATCCAGTAATCAAGAAGAAAGCAATTGACCTTGTTGTAGATAAGACTTTAACTGAGGAAAAAAGAACAGCTCAGTTGAAGGATTTTTTGAGATGAAGAACAGACAAGCACTTCAAGAAGCAATTAGTTCAGTCAGAAAGGGTCAAAAGAAATCAAGGCAACCAACTAAGGCACAAGTGATTTCATGGATGAAGACTTATTGTTGTCATGTTGGTGGCTGGAAAATGCATAAAGTTAAAGGAATGACCCATGATCAGGTTGAAGGTGTCTACTATAGAGTTAAAAGGAAAGATCTTGACTTTATTCCTATGAACTCTGAAGAAGAAGAAAGAAGATTTCCTCACCTGAAGAGAAAGGCTAAAGATACAGAACCTCAGACTCAAAAGAAAACAAGATTTGTTGAAAAACAAAAGGTTCAGTCTGAGAAATTCACAGAAGAACAGCTGACTGGTATGATCTTGATAGAAGAAGAAGATTTTTATCCAGACCCACTGCAAGTCAGACATCCTATCATTGATTGGGAAGTTTACACTGCTAGCAACTTTGCTCCAACATGGAAAATTACAAGGCTAGGTGGTGAGACTTCATCATTCATTCAGTTTGAAGAACTTATCAAAGCATGTGACAGAGATGATCTTGATGCACTGTGGAGATTGGTTCAAGAAAGATTTGATGCTGGCAGTCTTAAAGATGTGAAGGAAATGCAGTTGTGGGTTGATTTAAGAAGGCTCTATGAACCAAACATTAATGATAACTTTTGGAAGTTTGAAGCTATAGGTGTGGAAACTACATGGATTTATTATGACTCATGTGAAGTTCATCATGTTTCTACAAAAGCTGGAGTGGATGCTTTTATGTTTGCTGAGAAAGAATATCCACTTAGAGCTGGAACTCTTACTTCAATGTTGTCAACACAAATAAGAGTTCATGAAGATACTGAGAAGGTAAGAGCATTGATAAAAAGGATTCAAGAACAATGTTCAAGAGCTATTCAAGCATTAAGAAGAAAGTGAAGTGTTTGGAAGAATTCCCCAAATCCTAAGAGATGATGCAGATTGAAGAAACTTATTGATTTGCAGAGAAATCATAAGTTTAGGGGAGGATTGTTGGGAATAAAGCTAACAGTTACCACTGATAAGCTTGTGGAAGACACTGCTGAAGAATGCACTAGCAGTGGAAACACATTACCACTGCTAGTACATATTATTACCACTGCTGTTAGGATAACTGTAATGTATTCGTATGTAGATAAATATAGAAAAGATCTTGTGTATATTCTATTATGATAGCTTTATATTTATCTTGTAAAGGACTCCTTGTGCTATAAAAGGAGGTCCTAGGTCATTGTTCTAGGTACGTATCAACCCTAGAAAGCTTCAAGGTGTAACCCTAGTGATAAGCAAGATCACTCGTATTATTATCAATAATATTGAAGCTTTGTGTTAAACTTACAACTGTTCTCACTTACATTACATCATACAATTCATATTCTAAGTATTGTTAAGTATATTCCGCGTGCTTAATAATATAACTCAAAGTATCACTCTAACACAAGGTGTGTGTTTAGATCCTACAAGTGGTATCAGAGCCAGGTTTCTGATACTTTGATTTAGAAGATCCAAGGAATTAAGCTTAACCAATTCACTCAGATCCATGGAGATGGAAAACAACCAGTCCAACTCTGCTCCAAGACTTCCTAAGCTCAAACTCAATGAGTTTGAGATGTGGAGGATAATGATTGAGCAATACTTTCTCATTCAAGATTATGCTTTGTGGGAGATCATCTTAACTGGTGACTCTTTCAAACCTACTCAGAAGACTGAGAAAGTTGGTGACAAAGAAGTAACCACAGTTTCTGCACCTTCTACTAGTGATGAAAGAACACAAAAGAAGAATGATATGAAGGCCAGAAGTTTACTTCTAATGACTCTTCCTAAAGACCAGATCATTGCTTTCAGTAAATTCAAGACTGCAAAAGAGTTGTTTGAAGAGATCTGTTCTGTGTTTGGTGGCAATGATGCTACTAAGAAGACCCAAAAGACATTGTTGAAGCAGAGCTATGAAAACTTCACTGCTTCAAGCAATGAATCACTTGACAGCATTTTCACCAAAATACAGAAGATTGTCAAAATGGAACAAATCTTGGTGTGTGCAAACTTCTAATCTTCAAAACTATGTTCCTCTATTAAAACAAATCTTGCTTTACATTGTCAAAATAGAACATGTTTTGAGGGGGAGAAAACTTTCACCAAATCATGAAGTTTGCACACCTCACCACAATTCTCCAAGGATAAGATGTTTCTTCATGTTTCGGATTAAAAACTCATTTTCTAAAACTTCTATCATCTCTCGAATTAAACTGTGCAAAAAGGTTTCACAAAGTAAATGCTAATTCGAGGGGGAGAAATGAAATTTTTGTCTTCCACAAATGTTCTCAAAAGTAGCACACATAATTAAAAAGTCAACGAATCAGTCTAACAAATTTTTTATCCTCGATCTTTTCCCATGATTTTGAGTTTCTAATTTCTTCATGGTTGTTGTATAATTATTCCCTAAATGTTTCAAATGATTTCGACGGTCAAAAGGGCATAATCAGAAACTAGGGCTTAAGTAATTATCGATTGCGGCATTTCTTTTTTATGTGTTGTTAGTCTAATAAATCAGTTCATATAGCTTTAGAGAACACTAAAGAATGCTCGATCAGGTTTTTACATGATTAGAAATAACCTAAGTTTGAAATCAAGTGATTTAGGGGTTTAAGATGTAGATGTCTTTGCTGCTGCTACTAGGACGTTTTGTTGTGAAATATTCTGTCATTATGATGCTAACCTGCGTGCAAAGTTTCAAATCATAACCTGTTAGTATCGTAGTTTTATGGTGATTTGTGGTTCGGGAGGTCGGGTTGTATGGAAGAACAAGACCTCCATTGTTAGTGAGAGAAAGTTAGAGAGAGAAAGGAAAACTAGGTGTGTTTATTGATAAGGAAAAGTGAAAGCAGATTACACAAAGTCTCACCCCTCCATGGAAGTATGGAGGGGGTATATAAAGCCTAACACACTCACAACTATGACAATATTACGTAACTAGTCCGTGTGTTTTGGCTAAACAAGATAGATAATGTAATCCCGTAAATGTCGTTCCATTTACGTGTTAGGACCATAAACTCAGGTCCTAACAATCTTCCCCCAATGGGGCGACATAAGGGATTACTTACAACATTTCCTACAAGTACAAAAACAAATAAAGAAAGATCTTCATCGGCTCTTCAAGCGCTGAGGATTACTGCAGTTGACGCTCTTTGTCTTCATCTTGTACCTCGGCTTGAGAACTTTATCTTCACTTGTAGGCAAATGATGTAATATGCATGAAATGGATTAACTTCCCCCCAATTCATGCTGCATGTCTTTAGCGGCTTCTTCGTACACTTCTTTTTGGCGAAGTTTCTGAATCGGCTTCCCCCCAAACTGACAACCGTCTTCAGCAGATTCGAAACTTTGATGTAGTAAACAAGTCTTCTAACTTTTGAAGTTTTGAGTACGCAGCGGAATTTGTAGATGACACAGTAAACCACACCAAGCAAATCTGAGTAGTTAAATTATCACGGTTATACTCAATGCGGAAGCTCCGTTCGGGGGTAACATGCAAGAAATCAGCAGGATATTCTCACATATGTAGGCTACTTAGCACTTCACAATCCGCGAGAGTCGAAACGATTACACCAATCATCACAAAACTGAACCACTGATCATCTCTGCGGAAGTCTTCCGGTAGTAATGCAGTCGTAAACTCGATCACGTGAGTCTATTAAGCGTCCTTGATGTGCACATTTCTTCCCCCTAAATGCAGATCCTCGTGGAAAATGAGTGTTTTCGCAAAGACGTCAAGCACCCTCAACGTCAAGTCAAAGAAACACTCTCTCTCTTCCCCCACGATGTCTTCTTCGAAATCGGAAGCATACACACTATGTTTACGATGAGAATCGGAGGCAGCGTAACCCCATATGTCCAATTAACCAAGCAAGTGTGTAGTGCCATAACTAGCCCCATGTGAATCGACTGCTGATAAACATCTCTACTCTTTAATACTTTTCTCAACTAACTCTTTACCGACCCCATTATCGTTCTGACGGCTTTTTGTAGTGACTACTGATGGAGAAAACTCAATATTATGAACTTGAGAACGGAGTAGAATAACCCAAACTTGTGACTTAAACTTGCGCTATTTTATGACTAAGAGCGGCGTAGAGAGTTCGTCCACCATCGAATCCCTAAGTACACTATACTCTAGCACCATCAAGTATAAGATGTACATCACCTCTTGAGTATCCACAACAGCGTGTGACACTGAGAACTACAATGTAACTCCTTAAAGTGATAGCTATACACGCAGAAACTCCCAAAGATCATGTATAACTAGACAACTCAAGTCTCTGTCATGTGTACGGTCAAAAGCTCAAACAAGGATCTCGAAGAATCTTCATCCAACCAACCCCGATATCTTGAGATACTAAGTACACGCGTCCGTGAAATCCCACTTCAATCTCAAATAAATAATAAAGAATTATCGCCGCAGTCACATCTTACGGTTAAATGCTTAATTCTAGCCTTTTAACGATTTAAGTGAACTTGATAATGGTTTCCCAATCTTGTCAAAATGTATCCCCGTGAAAATTTGTCATAACCAAAATACCACGCTTTCTGCCAAACATTATTATACTAAACAATAAACACAATGCATTAAAAAATACATGTGAAAATAGGTACTTATCAGCCCAAATATTCGTGTAAACTAATCAGCCCAACCACAAGTCCAATAATCCACCTTTTCGTTTAGTAAAATTCAGTTTGGCCCAAGAAAAACTAAACAAACCTGATCCAAATAAAAATAGTTATAATCACACGCATACCCTAATATTACTCACTTTGACAAACCCTAATCTCACACCACTAAAAAATCCGCCCCCATCCACTCTCATATGCAGTCAAAAAAATCAACTCTCTTCAACCCTTCACTCTCTTGCAAGTTAAACAAATACCATCAACTCTCTTCAACCCTAGATCTCACATCTAATCTTAAATCAGAACTTCATTTCATATCCATCATCAATTACAAAGACTTTAATCTTCCTCTTGCAACAACAAAATCCACATCTTTTCATGTTCTAAACTCACGGCTGTACGAAGCAACTCAAATAAACGAACCATTTGACTATATCTTCTGCGGCTTCAAGATCCTTAATAGGGTCTCGGGTAGGTTCATGTAAGTGATTATGTCCTCGTATTGTGTGTCTTAAGACGAAACAAAGATGGAGGATATAACAGTTATGTTATAGATCTTCTCTTGTTGTTTTCGGATATTCAATAGGAAGTTATGATTCAAAAGTGGATCGATGATGATTTGATTTTTCTCGTGTATGAATATTAACTGTTCTGAAAATCTCATAAGAGATACGAGATAAACCAAACTGAGATCTAGTTACTATTACATAAATGTACGAGTCATGTTGAAGTTTGTAGACGGGTTTGATGTTGTTGACGTTGCTGTTGTTGATGTTCTGTTTTAGACAAAGGGTATTAGGATAAATATGGTTTTAGTGTCGTATGATGTGGGTAAAGTTTAGGATATGGTTGTTTTGATTTTGGATTTGGCAGTGGTTTAGTCTCGATCTATTCTTCTTCTTATTGTTTTTGTAGACTGATGATGGTATAAAAACTGAAGTCACAAGGGTCTGGTATTTTGATTTGGTCAAAACTTGGTCTTCATATCTGCTTCATCTTGTTCTCTTTTTCATTTGAAAACTTTTCGAAAAAATAAGATCTCGATAATTTGCAACTTATCGAGATCCTTTATCAAGAAAACTTGAGACTTATCGAGAAAACTGATTTATTGTTATCGAAATCTTTTGTTATCGAGAAAGTTTATCTCGACAGATTAGGGTCTTGATTATCGAGAAAAAGATTTCGATATTTTAGGGTTTAACGTTCTAGATAACAGGTGTTTTCGATAACAAGTACATCCAGAAACTTCTTATACAAGAAGCTCTGATTTTTTCGGCGAAGATTCCCAGTTACCGATGAGTTTCCGACCAAAAAATCCAGATTTAGATGAATTTTCCGACCATTTTATAACCAAAAAATTCAGACCACTGTTTTTAACCACAGTTTTGACCACTTATAGACCATGTTTGTGCCTTTTTCGGACCAATATTTATCAGACCACCATTTGACCACAAGAGTCTTCACAGATTTGGTATAAAAGTCTCAAAAAGAATAAACTGTAAACATGGATAGTTAAGACCCACGCAATAGCTTAAAAATCCTGAAGTGAAAGATTGACTTTTGACCATTTGGTTGATACAACAACAATTTAATAAACTGTTAACAGAAAATTATATAAAAAGGTTAAAACTTGTTAAAACAGTTTAATAAAGTGACGGGTTTGACATGGTTTTGACAAGATTTAAACCACAAATCAACAAAGTAATAAACCTTGGCTCTGATACCACTGTTAGTATCGTAGTTTTATGGTGATTTGTGGTTCGGGAGGTCGGGTTGTATGGAAGAACAAGACCTCCATTGTTAGTGAGAGAAAGTTAGAGAGAGAAAGGAAAACTAGGTGTGTTTATTGATAAGGAAAAGTGAAAGCAGATTACACAAAGTCTCACCCCTCCATGGAAGTATGGAGGGGTATATAAAGCCTAACACACTCACAACTATGACAATATTACGTAACTAGTCCGTGTGTTTTGGCTAAACAAGATAGATAATGTAATCCCGTAAATGTCGTTCCATTTACGTGTTAGGACCATAAACTCAGGTCCTAACATAACCCCAAACCATGATAATAATCGGAAAACTTCGAGTGAAAGAATGAGTTAATCTGTGATCTTGTGTGTTAATTTGAGAATTCTGAGCACTTAGGAAGATTTAGAATGAGTTTTTGATTCACCTGTATACTTGTTTGTGCCTGATGCATTTCTTTCTGTGTAAGTGCATGTTATCCCATTGAAAGTCAAAATTTTCAACAATTGTCAAAATGTTTCTTAAGGAACATATTTTGAGATAAAAGGGCTAAATGTGTCAAATGGCTAAACTTGAAAAAGGATTCAATTGATGAGAAACAAGTTTTTCAAACTCTACACTCTCGTTTTACACCGGTAAAGCAAGTGTGGAAACCAAAGCAAAGTCGTTCAAAACCTTTCAAACTTTTAATATCTGGAATGCTTTGGTTGCAATAAAAGAATGACTCTGAACAACCCAAATACCGGAAGGTTTCCATTCATCACAAATCTTCAAAAAGAACCCATGAGGTTCAACTCTAGATGGAATTCTTCTTCTTTTGATTTTAAAACTCAAAGAGAAACACCGGGTTTCTCAAACAACTTTCAACATAAAAAGAGTTTTAAAATTCCATTAATTCCACGAGTGGTATTTCAAAATGAAACAAAGGTTTTCAGTCCTCGATGGAATTCAACATCTTTTAATCGGATTGACACAGCCTACAAATGAATTTCAAATTTCAGTAAACAAAGGTTTTCAGTCCTCGAGGTTGTTGTCTAATATGATATTCAAGCATTCTTTGTTGCATAATACTTGATTCTGTTTTCTAAAACCTTGAGCAGAATCATCCCGAGAATTTTCAAAAAGTATTTTTTGAATACGATTCAAAAATATGCTCAAGAAGACTATCTCTCGAATAAACTTCATTATTTGAGGGGGAGTATTTTGTTAAAAGAAAACAAAATTTTGTATTAAAACAACGGCTTGTGCACACATAACAGTGTACAACCCGCACTTTGTATTTAAAGGACCCTGTGGTACGCATCAGTGCCACAATCCTCACATAGGAGCGAAAGCTTCTTAGTTTTGAGTAGAATTAACAAACCTTTCATGATTTTTACAATTCTACTCAAAAGACAAGTATTTCCCTCAATGAGTAATCATTTGTTAAGGGGGAGTACTTGATTAAAAACATCGTTCTAAATCTTCAAGTCTTGATTGATTTCTCCCCATAAGACTCAAAAAGGCATATTTTAATCAAAAAGTTTACAAAAACAACATTTGATATGCTATTTTTGAGGGGGAGAAGATGAAAAGTGATTAAAATATTATGTCAAAAGTTTTATCTTGAGCGAGCTCGACTCAGAATTGACCCATGAATTGACGAAACAACAAATGTTAGTATTCGAAAGGAATTATCCAAGTAGAAAGTACCGTTTTGAGAAACTCTTCTTAGACGTTTACTTTGACGGGTCTAACTTCCTTTTAGGAATGTTAACAACTTCAAGTTAGTTACTAGGGCTAGTTATCACCTAAAAACTGATAATGGATCCCTTTAACTAAGCAACGTAAACGTGTCCCTCGGGTACATGTCTATGAAGAGTGGATCAATTCAAAAGTGCCAACTCCTCCAGCATGTGCAAATTTCTGAAAACATTCATGAGCATATGTGGAGGGGGAGTCTTTCATATGAAATCAAAACCCTCAAAGTGTTAACAAAAGGTTTTACACTCATAAACACTTTGAGAGATTTTCAAACATTTGGTTCAAAGGCATCAATAGGATAGTCATGGAGTTACAAGGTGACTAAGGATAGGAATAACCGTCCTATGATCCGCCAGAACCAGAGGGATCTACCCAAGGACAACACCAATAGTTAGAAATTAGAAGTTGTTAGGTATGATATGAAAAAAGGAGAAAAGAATGAAAGGAGAAAGAAGGGGTTGAAGAATTAAAAAGAAATGAAATGAAAAGGGTGAAAAGAAATAGCCCTCAATTTGTTCAACCTTAGGTCCGACACCGGGTTCAATTCATATGCTACTGGTCGTTGCTAAGGCGACACCGGTATTGAAGATAAAGACATCATGGACCCAGCGACGCAATGCACCTAAACCTTCTTAGCCACTCAAGTTTCTCTCAAAAGATACTTGTTTCATTCTCACAGAGAACCCTCCATAATCTATTTACCATTCACTACGAGTGTGTCGATATTGAAAAGGAGGTACTCTGCTCCACACCTTCGACGACCAAGTTGTGCACAAATTGAGTCTAGAGCCACGAGATACATCAAAGATCTCTTAGGAACACATAATGCTTCTACACTAAGTGTCTTACATCATTGGACACTAAGTGTAAATTATCGAGTCCTACGCAGATCTTAGCAATCTGCCTTGAACGTTTATGAGGGATTTACTTATGTATTTCTCGCATGATTGAACAGAAATCCTGCCAGGGTCAACATCAAACAGCCCTGACTGCAGGTCACTTCGGTGATTCCTTGTGGATTACGCTTAGTGTTTGCGATGGTTCCAAACGGTCTATAGTCATGGGGTGATCTCCAGCGACTCACCTAATCGTGGGTGTACTTATGTATGTCTGTGTAAGCCCTCTAGGGGGTATCCGATTAGGAACGGCCTTGGTAAGGATTAGAAGGAGTCTTCACACTATGCTGTCGACAAATTCTAATTTCCAAACCTGTAAGTACCGGATGTATTATTGCTAACTGTTTCAATGTAGGTACAACCACCATCTTGAACACCAACCTCCACATGCTCATACTTACATCTCAATGATTAATAAAGCTCTCCTCAAAGATCAATGCATTGTAAAAGTCAACGAAAGATTCTACGTCGAATGAAAGAATCTACAAAGTGAAAAGACAATGGTCTAATGCAAAGCAATGTTCAAAGAAGGATTCTACGTCAACACAAAGAATCTTCAACAAAGAAATGAGAGCTACGAATGTATGAAAGCACCAACGTCAAAGATGTATGAGCATGTTGGAAAGGCGCAAATCCACTGGAGACAAAGAAAGTGACGAATGGCAGATTACGACATCACTTGATCACTATCACATCATCAAAGACAAAGAACAAAGAACGATGAATCATTTATCTAAAGAATTTTTGAAGACGTCTAAAGCCGTGAAAGTCAAAGTTTAAAGACAAAGAAAAAGACGTCGAGCAACCTTATTAATCTTCATGACCGACCCTTAGGGGGAGATTGTTAGGAACACGTTTCACGTATTATCAAGTGTCGGTCATAGTTTATGTAATAGGTTGCTTAATATCAAGGCTTATATGTTAGTTATTATGTCTAGGCTTATGAAGTAAGCCCATGGGCCTAGGCCTTTTAGTTTAGAATAAGAAAGGAAGGAAGTACTAGTTTCCTCTCCTATAAATACTATGTAAAACCTCATTTGAGGTTGTTGGTTCAATGTGATTTCATCTTTCTCTTTACACATAGTTCCTTCCATCCTCTCCTTTCTATCTCTTTCTCTCTCTAACTTTCTCTCTCTAAAATATACTTGTGTATTCATAAACTTAGGACCTAACAATGGGATCATTAGAATTCGCTCATGCATTAAATACAACCAAACAATCGTAGTACACATCCGATTCATGTTCCTTAAGACGTTCAAGCAAGTTACCGTATAGGAGGTTAGCCAGTTTTCCTAAGCCTAACATCGACTTCACCCACCCACAATAATCACAAACAAACCAACAACATATAATCAATAGCTAGGTTTCATTAGATCCAAGCAAAGACAATAAAGACCTAGCATGTTAATTGAAAGACAAGCATAAGATATAATTACACAATACATAGACATATTGAATGATTTGGAAAAGACTTATCTTCAATTAAGCATCCAAGTTTCAAGGGTGGAAAACCCTCAAAAATACAGTAGAAAAATGAGCTAGGGTTTCTTCCCAAAAGTTGCACACTAATGAATGAAAATTAGACGAATATTTATAGAATTTACAATCTGACGGTGTCACCTTATAGGGTGTGACGCCGTCACCTCGCCACCAAAACACTATTCGGATTGCTCAGATCCACTTCTGACGCTGTCCCCTTGTAAATCTTTCTGGGCCGTCTCCCTTTAACTTATAACGTGACGACCTACAACTTGTAATACGTGACGCCGTCACGTATTAATTTTCAAAATCTTTCTGGGGCGTCTGGTGTAAAAATCATCCACCTTGTTGTCAAAGCGTGACGCCGTCACCTGGTAGAGCGTGACGCCTTTAGGTACAATTTCCAGCATATTTTGAGACTTTGTCGTTTTCTTCACTTTTACGCTCCAAAAACGTCCAAAATGCTTCCTTTTCCAGATTTCATCTCCAAAGTACCTTAAAATGACAAAAGAAACGATTTAAGGCAATATTTGATCAAATAATTACGGATTAGGGCTTTAAATGACCCCCTAAAAGCGTAACACTTTTCGCCTCATCAATAGCATAAATGATTTGTCTGCTGATGAGATGAACAAGTATGAAACTGACATCAGGCTTAAGGATTTGATCTTCTATGGGCTGAGTAATGACATTTACAATGCAATTGATAGCAACCAATTTGGCCACGCTCTATGGAAAGCTATATAGAGGCTAATCGCAAGGTGCAGATGTGGGTACTCAAAAGGCACTTGCGTTGTGAAACTACCAGTCTTTCAAGCAACTACCAGATGAAATTCTTGAAATGTCATACATTCGTTTCACCAAACTTAACAATGAAATGAATCATCGTAACTTGAAGAGAGCCAACATTGAGCACAACACTATGTTTCTTACCAACTTACAACCAGAATGGAGGAGATTTACTAGTGCTATTCGGCAGAACCAGGATCTTGAAGTTCAGGATATTAACAAAGTTTTAATATCTTGAAGCACAACCAAGTTGAAGTAAATGGCATCAAAGAAGATACGAAGAGAAGAGACTCACTTTACAATACTCCTACATTTTCTCCAATTCAACAACCGCGTGGAAAACTAGAAGAGAGGTTGAATAGTATTACCAATTAAAATTTAG
Source organism: Artemisia annua (assembly GCA_014162995.1). Lineage (NCBI taxonomy): Eukaryota > Viridiplantae > Streptophyta > Magnoliopsida > Asterales > Asteraceae > Artemisia > Artemisia annua. The sequence continues at coordinate 19,667 of LBNU01000357.1, forward strand.
TTTCAATAACAATTAGATCAGTATATGTGAAACCTTTTGGATGGTGGGGTATTTATAATGCAAGAGTATAAGTAATGAAATAAATGCAATAAAGTAAATTAAAGAAGAGATAGAACCGTGACACAAGGATTTATAGTGGTTCGGCTACAAGGACATCTACCTTGCCCTACTCCACTCACCGAGTACCCAACTCGAGAGTTTGTAAACACTATATGAACAAGATCCTTATCCGGTGGAGAAACCTCACAACGTCGCTTACACTTTATCCGGTATAAAGCTAAATACCGAGTTCTTTACAACGAAAGAACCAACCCAACAACACAAACTTACACTACAAGTTTATGGTACAATGTGATGAATGATATACAAGTATCAAATCAATGATCTTGTAATAATGATGAAGGATAACATTACTTCTCTTAAAGCTTGTGAGTCTTGTATGGAAAATCGTGATCTCGTCTTTTATGAAAAACTTAGAGAATCACCAAAAGAAAACTACAGGAATGATCTGAGATATGATGTTAGAGAGATATAAAAATATAAGAAGAGTTATGCAAGAAAGGTGTAAGAAACAATGAAGAAATGGCTTGCTATTTAAAGGGTAAAATCTATCCCTGACCCGCGAATCCGACGGATCCCTTTTAGAAGGGATCCGGCCAGCATAACCTGAGGGATCCAGCTGTCTGGGTTAACCAGTCCGGATTTTGGTTTACATACTTCGGTTTTTAGGTCATGGGTTCCGGGTTTTGGGTCGCAAATACTAAATAAATCTTGCAAGATCTTCCCATGTAATGCCATGCATGAGGTAAATAATATATTTACTTAAGTGTTTAATTAAAAACAAATGTATAACGTAATGATGACGTCAAATTTACCCATGATTTAAGTGTTAATTTCCTCCTAAAATGCTCATCTTTTCTATTCATATGAAGAATATATACTCTTATTTCTTCCTATTTTGGTTTCAGGGTAAAGATGAGTAAAAGAACGAACATACGTGGATATGGAAGGACTTAAGAGAAAATACGTGGAAATTATGGATTCTGCACACACTACGGCGTACAGGTTCATCTACCTACACCGTAGCAAGGATTTATGAAGACTACGGCGTAGCCCAACCTATGGCTACGGCGTAGAGGTCCACTAAAGGGCACTACGAAATAGCAACTCTCTAGCTACGGCGTAGGCCCCAATTTGAGGCAGAGAAAAACTAACGAGGCCAAGGAAGAAGTTACGGCGTAGTAACCCTAGCAACTACGCCGTAGAAAGCATCTAAAGAAGAAATTACGCCCGTAGCACTTGATCAAGCTACGGCGTAGTCCAAATTTACAAAGGTTATGGCGTAGCAACTCAAATCAGCTACGCCGTAACAAAGTCGAGCCTATAAATACCAGCCCTAATTCCGAGTTTATTCATTCACTTTTCACCACACAAAAGTTGGGAGAAACTCAGGGAGCAGGAGGAACGAAGTTCTAGCCTCATTGAAGTCATTTCCAAGGGAGGATTCACACTCATAAGTTTATCCATTCCTTTGTTTTGTATTCGATTCATGTTTAGATTTGTATTAACTCAAACTTGTTTTACTGCAATTATGAATATGAGTGGCTAAACACCTCTTGGTGTTAGCCTAGTTATGAAATTGTTATTGTTGTGATTTAGTTTTCTACGCATCTATTGTCTATTGTTTGAATACTTTCATGGCGAGTCTTAGGACACTCTAGTTCCCATAGTGTTTAGCATTGGTTGTTCATTAGAGGTTTGTGGAATTAACCCTAGGAAGCAAGCCGATATGGATGTGACTTGGTGATAGCAATATCACCATACATGTGCGAATTAACCCTAGGATCACCTACCAATGCTATACGCTTAACGGAATTAGAGGGGTGTAAGATCTGACCATGCCGCATCCGCTAGACTTGTCCATGTTAGTAGAGGCACTTAATGACTCTTACATCTTTGTACTGATGAACCCACGACTTTATAATAGTTTTGGATAGGACAAGGTGTAAGATAGATCTAGGTGATTTAACCCTCTGATACGAAATGAATTTAATCCCCAGATGATATGATATGATGCACTTATAGAAAACTAATCATAATAATAACAAGAGTAGTAATTAGGTTAGCACTATCTCTCTCTATTGATTTTTCTTCTATTTTACTTACTTGCATTGTTATTTACATTTCTTAGTTTATTAATCTTTTCAAATCTTAAAACCCCTTTTACACGTGATACTAAAACTTAGATAATTTCCATACACTTAGCTCTTGGGACGACCTCGGCTTTACCAACTAGCTATACCTCACACGACCGGGTACACTGCCCGTTAGTGCATTAGGTAGACCTTAGGTAAACGAGACACATTATAAATATTAAAACCTGGTCGGTAAAACCTGCATAACGTAACTAGTAAATAATGTGTAGTTTAGTAACAAAATAATTTTGATGACTAGTTTAAAAGCATGTGATTTTAGATTTCTACTTAAGATAATTTTACGATTTTTAACAACAAAATATAGAGAGATTGAGAAATATAAATAAACGTTTTTATGGCTTATTTGTATTAACAATCTCACCCTTTCTGTTGATGACAAAACGTAAAATTATTGTGAGTAAAACTTAAGTTCAAGATGTTTTTAATAGTTGAAAATTTTGAAATTTTTGTTTTACTCTATTCTTCCCCTTTTAGTCGAAAAAAAACGAGTGTCTAAGATACATTATTGTGGAATAGATATTCCAAATGCAATACTCCCCCTTGACAATAGCTCCCCCTTAATGAGGACGTCAAGTAAATGAAATCGAAAACCTACAAAAAATTTGGTTAGTGATAAACAATAATAGATCCACTAGCTAGGAGAGTATAAATATCTAAAGAGTATGTAAAACAAATCACACACTACATATGCAAGAGACAAAGAACGGAACAATTAATCCTTGTAATAAAACATACCAAAATGTAATTGTCCTTTAACCATATACAAAATGTAAAAATAAGAACAAGGATTTTTTCTTTAAATAAAAATATGGAAAACAAAGTAAAAATAAATGAAGAAATAAAAAATACAAAGTGAATAAGAAGATATTAGTCCTATATGCTTGCATATCCCTTTTAAGGGCAGTTTTGGTGGGTGATGAGGTTGAGGCATTCGAGGATATATGATTGAGAATGAAGCACATCTCATCTCGCACTTGATGAGCATCGGTTCTTGAGCTTTGACAATGTTCACGAAAGAGATAATGTGGAAGGGGAGGTAAAGGATCATTGATCCATGTGGGTTCATTGATTGTCGGAAGGCATGGTGGAAGAGGTGGTAATGGTGTACCAACATCCATGATGTCGGGTATAAGTGGTTGTTGCTTTGCCAAGTTTTCAAGTGAGGCTATAGATGTTAGAGGAGGTGGATTGTCAAACCTAGGAGGTAAATCTTATAGCTCATCAAAGAATGGATGAGGTGAAGTGGGGGGTGTTGAAAAGATGAGCTCAAGGGGTCTGATGTTGGTTCCTCTTGGTGGTGATTGTTTTGATGGCTGAGTTGGTGCCGTTGGTGGTGTCACTTTGGGAGTTGAAAGTAGTTCTTGGAGAGTTGTAGTTTATGGAGCTATAGATGTGTTTGGTGGTGAGTCTAATGGAGTGGAGGGAGGAGCAATGCTGAAGTCACTCAGTGGTGAAAAGTTTCTAAGAGGTGATGAGATGGTTGATGACAAAGGGTTGGTGAAGCAACGTGGATAACATTTATACGAGCGGTTTTTCTTGGTTGTGGATGTGGTGGAACAATAGAAGGTGGCAAACTAAAGGTTGAGTTTTGAGTATTGGTGGCGGCTTGGATATAAGTTTCAATAAGGTTGGAAAGATCTTGAAGTTCATTGATCTCTTGAGCAATTTGTTCATGAGATAGTGGTTGCTCTTGAGATGCTTGAACTCTAGAGCTTCTTATGGGTGGCATGATCACAAAAGGGCTGAGATAGAGAGTGTATGATGGGTTGATGGTGATGGAAATACAAGCATAAGAAGGTGCTATTTATATACAATAAACCACGCATCACATTTAATGTTAAAACCAAAAAATAAGCAAAGATCTAATGATTCGATATGTATGTAGTGCATACTTTGAAAGAATGTCAAACCCTAATGCCTAATCTCAGTAATTATAGATTATAATTTAGTAAAAAGTAAAAATTTTAAGTGAAAATCGTCAAAAGAAAGAAGAAAACTGTTCTCTGTAAACCTAGATCCGCGAGATCCCTTGTAAAAGGGATCTGCCCTACCTTAAAACTTCAGATATAAAAGTAATAGTGAAAGTAGTAAACACACGAAAATAAAAATATACAATATGTATTTTCACTCCAATTGTATTATGCAATTTCCCGACCTCACCAAAGATAATGAATTACGCACACGAACACATATTACGCAAGGAAACATACTTTGCCTAAGCAACTAAACACGGACTTTAATCTACAGGGTAGGCTAAGGTGTAAAGGTGTAACAAAACATAAAACATAGGTGTAAGAAACGAAAGGAATGACTCTGAGGGTTTTTCTAGGGGTATCTTACTCTAAAAATGAGAGTAAACAAAAGGGTTTAAATGGAGGTTAACTAACCAATGAAGTTAGTTAATAACACATAACATTTAGGCTATTTGGGTGTAATCCTAGAAATTTACCAAGTTAGACAAGTCACTCCAATTGTATCAATAATACTCATTATAGTGGACTCAAATAGTATATAAGCCAAGTTCTAAAGTTTACAAGTCACCGGCACACTAAAATGTTTGTGGAAAAAGTTCTCACAATTTTTTGAAAATAAAGTTATGTGTGCGGTTATGTAATTAAGACTACACAAAAACATGCTAAAAATTTTAATTTTTGACATATTAAGCATAGATTAAGCATATTTTTGAAAAGTTTAGGACAAGTAACGTTCTAATTCTCCACCCCCCCCCCCCCACTTAAGTTAAACAACGTCCTCGTTGTTTGTATCTAAAATTAAAAACAGGAAATTAAAAAGACTTAGAACGGAAAAAATCCCTTAGATTTGCTCGGTATGATCCTCGATTATGTGTTTGTGAGCAATCCTATAAATACCATCATTCTAAAATTCCACACCTGAGTTTAAGAAAATCAAACTTGTGCATAATTTATTAGCAGTTAGTAAATAAAACCTAACAATTAAAAATAAAAATTTCATCTGGTTAGTCGATACGCCGCATCCGTAGAAAGGGATGCGCCATATCGAGCCTGGAATTAGTACGAATTAGAAATTAAGATGTGTCGCATCCTTAACCAGGGATGCGCCGCATTAAATAAACTGACAGAAAGTTTTAAAGTCTAAAAATAAAAATGCAGAAAAAATATAGATAGATATGACCTGAGCAGTCGATACGCCGCATCTATGGATTGAGATGCGCCGCATCGACTACAGGTCTGACAGACTCGACATAAAAAACAGTAAAGATAAATCCGGCTTGTCTCCCGGCGAGCACTTTTCTTAATTCCAGAGTAGTTATTCCATTCAGGTCATGCCTTTGGAACAAAACTCCTTTAATCACCTTCGACAATTGGTGCACTTCAATTGTCAATTCACTAATCATATTGTTTTGTTCTTTCAGCAACAGCTCATCGATGAGAGTTTCGTCCTCATGATGCTCCTTATCACATTCGTGGGCGAACTTTGATACAATCTTATCGATTGTATGTTTGATCCTTGGTCCTCCGAACCAGCTTGGGAAAATATCAATCCTGATTCCTGAAACATAAAACAAATAGGTTTCGCCGTAAAAATTTTCTAAGTGATAGGAAAGATGATTAAAATTTGTTAGCTCGGGATATAAAAAATCAAAGTCGCTGATAACTGTAGTTGATGCGCCGTATCTATAATCGTTAAAAATATTCATACCTTTATTTAAGAAAACCAATACGTCGTATTAACAAACGTATATGCGCCGTATGTTTTATATTATCAAAAATCAATTATGTTTATAAAAATTAAATGTGCCGTATAGCAAGAGCTAATACGCCTTATCTTCATTACGTTTCAAAATACAAGATTTTTTATTCAGATTTAAATGCGCCATATCAATGAAAATCGATGCGCCGCTTCTATTTAATAATTCGAAAACTGTTTTTAATAAATAATTAATACGCTATAACTGTAAAACAGATGCACCGTATGTCGGTTAGGGTTTAGAAGATTTCTGATTAAAAACAGAATACGTCGTATCTAGGGGATAGATGTTCCGTATTCGAATTATTAAACGCGCTGTATATATTAAAAAATTAAAACGCAATACGCCGCATCTAGATAAAAGATGCGTCGTATCGTTTGTATCAGCAGAATACAACAAACAGTAGTAATGCAGAAAAACAAAAGAAAAACTAAAGAAACTACAAAAAATAAACACACAAAAATAATAAATATGCAAATTATACAATGAATGCAATCTAACAAATATACAACAAAGTTAGTGGTTAGAATCTAAAAACCTAAAAAAAATAAAAAGTTGGAAAACCTAATTAAAATACTAACTAGATAAACAGATATTTACAATTCACTCCCCGGCAGCGGCGCAAAAAACTTGATGCGTGTTGTGTCACGTGTAGTATAGAGGTGATTTAGCCTATTCAAGTTTTAAATTTATATTTTGCCAATTTATCCTATAACACACACACACTAATGAGCAGTGTACCAGATCAGTATGTAGATAGTGGTAAGTAGAGTGTCGATCACTAAGAGTGGAACGCAATATCTAGTTAACCTAATCAGTATTTTAATATTCTAAGTTAGTTTTACAACCTAATCTAACGCAAGGGGGGGGGGGAGGGTTTAGTCTAAGAGACTAGCATAGTTTGGTAGATTAAACAATCAAAGTAAAACTAATGAGAACGAATCAGAGAATAGCAAACACGTACACGGATAGATAATAGATACATATAGATGGCCTGTCCTATGGATAAGTAGCTTGTCACTTGTTTTATTGCTAGTTTTATATGATGATTATCGTAATCTTATCTGTCTCGTTGGATCTTAAATATAGGCGAGTAAACCCTTAATGATCACTTATGCCTATCCCACTTATCTAGACACTAGTTAAGTAGGCACGGAGGGGGTATGGCAGCCCAAACAAAACTCAGCTAGACACAGAGGTTATCATAGCACATATAAAAAGAACCAAAAAAACATCATATAAACTTTAATTAATGGGAAAGCAATTTTAAGAGGAGCAGTATGGTGGCCGCAAGCCTATCAATCCTGATGGATTAAAGCTTACTATTACAATAAAACAAAACTACTTAATGAATTATACACATGCAGGACCTTCTTACTACTCTAAGATATTCGTTTAGGGTGTGTCTGTAACACCCCCAACTCAAATGTGGCAGCTATCATGCTGGGGGTATTACGCAAATAGAAACCAAGCACATTTATAGCTAACGACCACGACTCGGGACGTTTATAAATGTGACAAAACATATCATTCGAATTACAAACCGTTTAGAGTACAAGTACTCTTAAGTGAAAGTAGCAGCGGAAAAAGTAAATAGAGTTTGCAGCGGAAAATAGACAAAGTTTAGCAGCGAAAATAGTAAAAGACACAAAAAGGTTTTACGAATGACATGCAAAATAAGGTAGTGAAAGTAGTTAACCTGCCTTGACAGAATCGCCTTTCCAGCCTTAGCCACTCCTCCACGCCCAAATCGTCACATGCCAAAGCTAAGCATTAATATCATTAATACCTGAAAATATATGCTTAAAAAGTCAACACAAAGGTTGAGTGTAATCCATAGGTTTAAAATATAAAGTTGAGCACAAGGTTTAATCATAAGATATGAGCAACATATGCTAATATCGGGAAATCAAGATAACAACCAATGTATAGAGGCATCCCTGTGCATATAACATTGTTGATGATGCTAAGCTCATGACACGCAAACGTTAACCACAATCATAGTATCAATATAACCGCGGAATTTCATAATATAACAGTGCCCCCAAGGCCGAGTACTTGCCAATTACTCGACAAATCGAATATAGTACACCACAATTTGCCTATCCAGCAAAAGGAGTGGGAGGGTCAATTCCTATAGGCCTATATCCCTATATTCGCGTTCACTCGCAAGTGATTAATGGTTCATGATCTGAGGGTCTTGCAATGGCAAGGCAGAGCTACTTAGCACATCGTCAGGAAAGCATACCAATCAGGAAAGCATACTAAAATACTTGTGCTCAGAAAACATTTAAAGCATGTATCTCACCCCATGGGTTTATAAACATTTAAAATATAAAAGTGGGGCTATGAATCACACCTTAACAATAGCAGGAAACGACATATATCAACCAATCAAATATGCCTCACAGCAAATAATCCTCAGCACAACCTAATCATTATAAATATCATAACTCAGCAATGGTACTCTAATACTTTAATAAACAATGCTTGAATAAAGTTTTATAAAAGACAATGGCGTTTGAAAGAAAACTATTTCCAAAAGTAGTCTCGTGTGGAAGAAAGATAGAAAAGAATAAGTCGGCGAATCAACAAAACATACAAGAAAGACGAATGAAGACTCGAAGGAAATCGTCAAAAGAAATGAAAAGAAAAGAAGAAAAGGAAATAAAGACACACTCGGATAAAATAACAATCATTAATAAGTCTCGGTTTTACCCATTTTCCCAAAATAATAGTTGAAATAAAAGGGTTTCGAAATAGAGTAATAGTTGATATAATAAATTAAAGATAATAAGTAATTTTATAAAATTTCGGCATGACCTGCCCGTTTATAGCACATTTCCCGAGTCAACGACTCTTTTTATATTCAAATAACGTTAATATTTTATAAAGTATAGATATTAATATGATTGGATATATCATTCACGTAGTCCATTAGTTGTTTAGGTTTATCGACCATTTTGTATAGTTCGGGTTCCAGGTACGTTAAGATCTTTAAGGGCCTAACGTACCCTATCGTCTCGTGTACCAAAGGGTCCATAAGTCCAAATAACCATAGCCGCAAATCCAATACGTCCAATACAAGTTCACAAGTCATAAA
>LBNU01000358.1:0-25165 GCA_014162995.1 Artemisia annua
AAATTGATGAAGCTGTCTTTGATATGGAGGGAGATATTCGCTTAATTGAAAAATTGTTGAATGAACCACCGTCAACTCTCCCTCCCGAAAAAGTCAACTTGGATGCTAAGCCGTCTGAATCCGATTCTAAGTCCAAAGATCAAAGTAGTGGCAGTACCACTTCTAGAGTCGATGCTCTTCTTGAGGAGTTCGCCGATGAACTCGCTCTCCTTGATCCCATTCCACGAGAGGATGAGGACGTTGAATCCGACTTACGCAGATTGGAGTTTTTACTAAACAATGACGATGATGATTTTGTTGATGTTCAAGTTAATCAAAAACAAGTTGATAATTTCTCAAATCAAACTTCATCACTTGGTTCGCACTTTGAGCTTACCAATGACCAAAGTGATGATGAACTTTTTGATTTCAAGGCCGATCAAAGTGAGTGGAAAAACATTTTATATGGAAAATCTTTTGAAGAAAAATCTTTTGATGACCAAAGTGATGATGAACTTTTTGATTTCAAGGCTAATCAAACTGAATGGCGAAATATTTTATATGGGAAATCTGTTGATGAAAAATCTTTTGAGAAAAAGTCTTTGAATGAAAAATCTGATGAAAAAGAACTCAAAAAGGAGTTTAAAATGGTAACAATCAATGAGGAATCTACTTTTGAGCTAAATGATCTATCTTCGTTTGAGGATGATTTGTTTTCTTCCGATGAGTCCACCATCGAGTACCTTTCCGATTTTTCCTGTGAAGACAAAGTTTTTAATCCAGGAATACTCGAGGGTGGTAAAATTCATCCTTTGATGAATGTAACTCCAAACAAAAATTTTGAGCAGTTTTTAATGATGAAAGAAAATGATTGCTTTTCGCTCACTTCTGAGCAAAAATCTTTGTCATTAATGAAAACAAAATCTTTGCTACCGTTTGACACGGGGAACGAGGACACTATTCTTGATCCGGGAGAGGGAAAATTTTTTCACAAAAATTTACTTTACTTGAACCCCACCCACCCTCCCGTGATTTTTGTGACTTCTCTTGTTTTACACTCCTTCGCGAGTGAAGATGTTGTTTTTGATCCAGGCATTCCTCCTTTTGTGTCAAATTTGTGTTTCATTTGCTCCCCCAAGGACAAGTAAATTCGGGGCGAGTCTAAGCTATACGACTCGTTACTAAACAAGCGCTTCGTGGGAGGCACCCCATGCTTATCCTTTTTATTTTATTATCTAATAAGTAACGCGAGGAGGGCGACCTCTTCCAATCTTGTGTTTGCTTGGTTGTTTGTGTTTGTGCAGGATTTCCCCAATTCATGATGACTCTCGTGCTCGTGGATCGTCTCATCTCCACTCGAGTCCCATGTCTTGCTGCTTGCTTGGAAATCCTATATCCAAATCTTATCGACTAATGGTATCTTTGGCATACTTAATAAACGGCCTTAGATTTATTGTTAGGATTACCCTTACCTTGAAAACATTGAGGACAATGTTTATCTTTAGTCTGGGGGGGTGAATCTTCGATTTGATTGACCTAGCACTTTCACCTTTGTCGTTTACTTACGCAACCCCGTTTTTCCTCAAAAATCCAAAAAAATTGAAAAATTTTGAAAATTTTCAAAGCAAAAAGCACAAAAAAATGAGAAAAATATAAAAATACAAAAATAGAATAAAAGTTTTGACACCGAGTTTGACTTTCCTACTAGGTAAGAGTGAGAATAAAAATTTTGACTTGATCCGGGCGTGTTGAGCCCTAGCTTGTCTCCCTTAACCAATATAATCTTTAAAAATGATTATGGCTAAGCATTCGCGGGTCTCATTATTTGAGATTTTAAATTTGCGGAGAACGTGAAATGATAGAGTTTCTTTAGAAGTTAGATGCTAAGAATAGAGTAGTTGGATCTCTTTAAAGCTCATCGAAGGTACTCATGTCTTTTTGTTCCCACAAAATTGCTTCACCCTATATATGTGCTAAATAATTAAAGATGTTAGGTTTAGCCGATGAGTAGTTCTTTATCTTCTTAAGAGAATCTTTGCTTGGGAATGGGTACACATCATGGATACACGCTAAGTTAAGTTGTATTGAATATCGTTGTATAAGCGTAGTACGCATGTGGTTTCGGAGCTACCCAAAAGCCCGTTGTTATGTATGAGCTAAGGTGCCTTAAGACTTCGGATTGAGATCGGACCTTGGATCCTAGATTCCAACCCTAGCAGTTGGCGGTAGGTCTTGGATTGAAACCGTGAAGGTTCGGAGTTGAGAAGTTACTAAGGCAAAAAAAAAAAAGTATCAAGAAAAAAAAAAGAAAAAGAAAAGAAAGAATAAGGATGTATGTTGAAGATTTATGGATCATGAGTTCTAGGGTTAAGACTAAAGTTGGTCGCGCGTGAGGTGCATGTTACGATCCTAGATCGGACGCATGAGGTGCACGTGAAATGTACTCGCCAACTTATGTCTATTTTTGATGTATTCCAAACTCTTTGTATGTATCCAATATCCTTGATGTGGACCACATTTCTCTTGCAAACCTTCTTAAGAGAAGATCGATAACTACTTAGCGTATGAATTTGGTATCTTTATCGGACTAAAAACTATGAAACGAGATGCTTATGAAGAAATTCATTTCTCTCACAAAAATAAAATAATGAGATACAAAAATAGGAAAATGGGAGCAAGAGGTACACGAGTAACCTCCATGAGTAGCGTTGGCATCTAACTTGTAATTAAGCAATGATCCGTTTTTACGCTTAGTTTGGGGGCTTGTGAAAAATCAGGGACGATGAATTTTATCCAATCGGTCACTTTTCTATGAATCGTGTTCTTGCTCTATGACCCTTAATCGTTATTTAAAAATAATGAAAGTCAAGCACACGGTCATAAGCTGAAGTAGTGTAATATATAACGTACAAAGTCTAAAATGGAAACTCGGGGCGTTTTGGGGAATAAATGATTTCGTATCTCCTTTGAACGTTTTGCTACTTTTCAAAGTTAGTAAAGAGAGGTTTGAAATTATTTATCTTTAAGGCGTGACGTGATTACATTGCGTGAGGACACGCAATACCTTAGTCTGGGGGATTTTGATGTGTGCTATTTTACACATACTTTTGACCTTAGTTTAAGTGATATAAAAACCAAAAACTAACGTGAAACGCCAAAGATATAGTGTTTTTGTGTTTGTGACTGTGCAGGAAAGGATATTGCATAAATGGCATGAAAACCAACCAAAAAGCCCTAAACGAGCACGAGATTTGGAAAAGAGTCAAGAAGCCGAGTCAATGATGAAATTTGCTTAAGTAAAGCCCATGACGATGTTTTCATTACTTAAAGGCTCCTGAATATGAAAGAGACATGTAATCGAAGATTAAAGATGATTATCATAATAAGCTTTCCAAATTCGAGCAAGTGATCACTTTTATATCATTGAAGACTTTTTGAAGACTCGTCAACATATTTCCTCAAGATTACAAGGACTTAAGTTTACTTTTTAGAAGTCGTTTAGAGTGAAATAGAAGTTTATGTGTCATTTCATAAACAAATAGAGTAGAGGGGGCTAGATGTAAAAGGAATCCACCATGGATCCCTTAAATACCACCCTTAAGCTTCATTTTGAAGCTAGTCTTTAATTTCCTTTTAATTTCTTGTCATTTAATTTACTTGTCATTTATTGTAAGTTTTATTTTTGATGCACTTTTAAAAATTTCATGTCTTAATTTACTTATTGTCATTTAATCTTTATTGTTTTAATCTTTACAAGCTTTTATTATCTACTTTGTCACCTTTGCATGGTTTTGTTTGGTTGGAATTTATCCTAAATAAGCTAGGGCTTGTAACCCTTGTCGTGGCTTATTTAGCTTATGTTCTTGCTTATTCAATCCCTAAATCTTGTTTTTCATTAAATCTTTTGATATTTAACGTTTTGATTTAAGTTTTTAAGGCGTTATATTAATTTTACAAAAGTTAGGGCTTGTAATAAGTTTCGGCTTATTTAAGCTTATTTTGGCTTTTCTAGTTTTTCTAATTTGTTTTTCATAAAGTCTTAATAGTTTTTCAATCTTTTAAACATTTTTGTTCACGTTAAAATTAGGTCCTAAGTCATTTTTATATTTTGCGAGTAGGGTCTTAGGGATTTGCGAGTATGATATTTTTCTAGGTTGCGAGTATGAAATTTTGCATTAGTTAGCGAGTAGGAGATCTATAATTGCGAGTATCATTATTTTCTTTAGTCTTTTATTGTGAGTATGACTTAGTTGCGAGTATCACTTAGTTTAAATTTTGCGAGTAGGACTTTTAGGTAATTGCGAGTAAGCAAATTTCTTAGCGAGTATAATCTTGGCTAAAATCTACTTTTGCGAGTATGGTACTTTTCTGTTTTGCGAGTATGGTATTCTTATCGTGAATTGCGAGTATGGGAGTGAATGTATAGCGAGTATCATGTCATTTGTTTGCGAGTATGGGTCTTTTGCATTAGTTAGCGAGTTTGGCTCTTACTTTTGTGAATTTTGTTTAAGTGTTTAACTAGTTTGGTCATTGTTTAGTAAGTCTTCGTGTCGAGTTAATTTTTAGTCCAATTTACTTAGAGTCGAGTTCTATTTTTCTTATAAGTCGAGCTAGACTTTAATTTACTTCATCGTTTATCGAGTGAAGTTTTATTTAGTTTATTTCTAAACGTTACTCTGTCGAATTTTCTTTAAAGTCTTTTAACTTAGTTTATTTTCTTGTAAACATTTTCCTTTCCTTCCTTTTATTAATTAAAGCTAAAAACCCAAAAACATTTTACATTCTTAGTTTATTTTTCTTTCTTTTATTTCGTTTAACCTTTCTTTCTTTATTTTATTTCTTTTAACGTTTACGTTTCCTTTTCTCATTTATTTTAGTTTCTTTAATCACATTTTACTTTTCTTAAGTTTTAAATAAAGTTTAGTAGTGTAATCAAAAACACAAATCATCTTTAAACCTATTCACATCACATAACTCACGGTTTTGAACGACAAGATCCATTTCGACCCTCGTTGGGACTACGACCCGAGGTTCTTCCTCACTTGCTAGAATTCTCACACCAATAATCACCTTTCTCACGAAAATTCAGGTTCAACTTCGCAACACAGTCAGAATAGTAAGAACGGATAATGGAACCGAATTCAAGAATCAAACTCTTCGTGATTATTTTGAGAAAGTGTGAATTGTACATTAAACATCGATAGCACGGACTCCCGAACATAATGGAGTTGTCTAAAGACGCAACAGAACGTTAGTGGAAGCTGCACGAACGATGCTTATTAATGCTCAATTACCAGATTATCTATGGGCAGAAGCCGTCTCAACTGCATGTTATACCTAAAATCGTTGCATGATCAATAAACATCATAAACTCTCACCATATGAAATTATTCACAAACGCAAGCCTAACATTCAACACTTTCACTTATTTGGAGCTCTATGCTACCCAAATAATGATCGTGATGATCTTGGAAAACTTAAAGCAAAGGCAGACGTAGGTATCTTCATTTGATATTGTGAAAACTCAAGAGGATTTCGAATCTACAATCGTCGTACTAGGGAGATTCAGGAGACTATTCATGCTAATTTCGATGAGCTCACAGAAATGGCTTCTGAGCAAAACAGCTTAGGACCCGCAACCAACCGTCTTAACTTCCCAAATTCTTCAGCTGAACCATTGTCACTAACTCATAAAGAATTGGAAACATTATTTGCTCCTTTCTTCGATGATTCATTTGAGACACGTGCACCAGATGTATCCACTAGTTCTGCTGCACAACCTGATAACATTCAAGTACCTGATACACTAGTTCCTACAACTACAACCATAGAACCCGATGCACCTCCAACTAAATCAACAACAACAGCCGAACAAACTGCTTCCAATACCGACAACCCAACTGAAGATCTGAATCAACCACAAGTACCCGAACCTGCAAATTATGATCCAAATGCATTCTTCAATCCGTTTGCTCCGACTCTGAACCTTTAAGATATTGCTGAGTCGTCAACACGCAATTTGGAACCTACTAATATGCAGTAGTTTCATAACCCTCACCCTTCAACACATCATTGGACTCGTGATCATCCAATCGTCAATATCATTGGACATCCAATGGCTCCAGTTATGACAGGACAAAAACTTCACTCCGATGCCGAACACTGCATTTATGCCCTCACAGTTTGTCAACATGAACCCAAAAACATTAAGGAAGCTCTCACTTACGACAACTGGATTGAATCAAAGCAAGAGGAACTCGACCAATTCAAACGCCTTGATGTTTGGGAATTAGTTGAGCGTCCGGATGGAGTTTATGTCATTGGGCTAAAATGGATTTGGGAAAACAAGTTGGACGCTGAAGGCACGGTTATTCGTAATAAATCTCGTTTGGTTGCTAAAGGATACACTTAAGAGGAAGGAATTGACTTTGAGGAATCCTTCGCACCAGTGGCTAGACTTGAAGCTGTTCGAATATTTCTGGCATACGCTGCTCACAAAAAGTAGTGAGTCAATGAGTGAGTAAGAAGTAGTGGGAAGAAGTAGTAGTGTGGAGAAGTCATTTAGTTGTGAAGATGTAGGTGTGTGAATAAGTAGTGGAGTATAGAAGAAGTTGTGAAGTAGTGAAGAAGTCGTGATGTTGTGAAGTTGTGAAGAAGTCGTGAAGTCATGTAGAAGTTGTGTAGTGATCGAAGTCGTGTCTGAGATTGGTTCTAGCTACTATTAGAACTCGAAATTTAGCTTAGTGTCGTTAATTGGTGTAAGCAAAAGTTGTGTACGGTTTTCTCCGCCAAAAGGGAGCTTGTTGAGTAGTGAAGAAAACTCTCGAGTAGGTGACTCGGGGAGTGGAGTAGGGCAAGGAAGGTGTCCTTGTAGCCGAACCGCTATAAATCATCATTCCCGGTTTGCATTTCCTTTCTCTTAACTCTTTTCATTTATTCTTACATTTNCTCTATTCATAAAACTAAGTTTTGAAAACAAACTCAAAAGCACACATATATAATTGATCATATTGATTATATATTGTTTTCATAATAAACTTTAATTGAAGGTTTTGAAACAAACATTTTATAAAACGAAAAAGAGGTAAAACTATTCAACCCCCCTTCTAGTTTTCCACAATATATATATATTTTCATGTATAATATTGTTAGGATCACGTTTCACGTCATCTCTCAAGTCTCGGTCATTTCACAATATGTAATAGGTTGCTACGTTACTTAACTTATTTATCTTTAATGTATTTTAAGTCCACTAAGCGTCCAATGGGCCTTATAGCCAACGAATTAGACAAGATAGGAAGGAAGGGATGTTGTCCTAGTCCTCCTATAAATAGGACTCATATGTAAACATTCTCTCTAGTTGGTTTATTGAATATCTTTGCAAAACTCTTGTCAAATTCATTCTCATATTTAGTAGATCAACCATTTCTATTTCTCATCTCATTTCTTATCAAATCTATACTTGTGTTTACAAAATGGTGACCTAACAAGTGGTATCAATCGCTAGAAGAAGGTATAATTTTGTTTTTGGATTCGTACGCACCAAAAACACATTTTTAGTCTCGTTATTTTTGAAAAAAGAATCTTTTGCTTGGTTTTTGATTTCTGACACATCTTTACTTCTAAACTTGTGTTACAAATCATTACAAACAAAAAATGTCAACTTTTTCTTCAAAAATACAAGCTTCGCAAAACTTGTACTATTTTTCGAGAACACTCAAATTTTTGAAAAATTTGTAAAGTTTGCAACTTTCTTTAAGATTTCATCATTTTAAGGTTAGTTGTACAAGAATCTTGGATTAAAAACTCGTTCTTGGTGTGTTTTATTCAAAAACAAAAATCTGCCAACTTTCGAGAACTTTTGACCCTAAACTTTCGAGAACACACCTCGTTGCTCCATAAGTGGTACCGTTGCTTACTCAGTGCTTTTCTCTCTTGTATAAGAAAGAAAACACTTCGACTTGTTGGATATTTTCGTTATTGTATAATCTCGAAAATTTTGGACTTACTCTTCAAAAACTTGAAAACTTTCGAGAACTTTACATAACTTTCGAAAACATCTTCTGTTTTCGATAACTTGTGTACTTTTTGAAATCATCTTCAATTTTTTCGAGAACGTTTCTGATCTCCTTCGTTGTTGCATTCTCGATAATTTACTCATATTTTCTCGAAAATCCTCATTTTATCGAGAACACTTGATTTTATCGAGAACACACCTAAGTTTTCAAGAACACAAGGAAATTAATTGGTTTCGAGAATTTCCACAAACAAAGTTTCGAGAACACACTTGTGCAAGTTTTCGAGAATTGGCTTACCATCTATACCTTCTACAAGATCCATTCACACACAAGTCTTCTATCATATATCAACCACCGTACTACAACCTTCATCAACAATAACCATATCATCAAACACAACAGTTTCATCAACAACAGTAGTATCAACAACCACAATCGTATCAACAACCATATCATCAAATGTTCTCTCAACAACATGTCATGATGCATCAACATCAACAACTACCTCAAGCTCAACCTTTCCCCATGAAACAAATCACTCCACCGTCGAAACAAACTCATTGGTTTGACCAAATGTGTGAAGTCATCACTACTCAACAATCAAGGCATGAAGCAGGTTCACTTGACACACCCCCAATGCTCACACCAGGCAATTATGTACAATGGGCAAGTCGGTTCCTATGGTTTATTGAACTCAAGAAACCACATGGCAAATACATGAGGAAAGTAATCATTGAAGGTCCTTTTGAGACACCGACTAACATTGTAGCAGGTGATCTAAATGCCGATCCACCCAGACCCGATTCAAGAGTACCTCTTACTGATGCTCAACTCGTTGCTGAACAACTCCTTCATAAAGAGGCAGATGAATATGCTATGATCTACATTCTTCAAGGCATACCAAATCTGATTTTTTGAAGTGTTGATGCTCAGAAAATAGCTAAGGCTATGTGGGAACATGTCCATCTCTTAATGGAAGGCACTCAATTGAATCAAGAGGACATGAAATCCAAACTTTATATGGAATACACACACTTCATGATTGAGCCAATGGAATCACTGGAGTCATATTACTACCGCTTCATGAACATCAATAATGACCTCGACATACACAATATCATCTTACCAAAGATTGCTATCAACACGAAGTTTCTAGTATGTCTTGGTCCTGATTGGCAGAAGTATGTGACATTTGTTCGACAAGCAAAGAATATTCACGACAAACCATATGGTTTATTGTATGACCATCTGAAACACAATCAACATGAAGTGGACAAAGATCGCGGTCTCAGAGGGAACTACTCACTGCCTCCAACTCCAAACTCTTTGGCGCTCGTTGCTCAATCAGATGTTCCTCCTCCAACACTGCCAAACCATGCTTATCCTCCAGAACAGGCTTATCTCAACTAACATTCTCAAACCCAAACCCCTCAATATTCATCTTATGATTCCTCAATGCAACCACATGCAAATCAATTTGCCTCTTATGACAACACTGATACCTTGTACAACAACAACACTGCTAATGATGATGATGATGACGAGGACTTCAACAACCTAAATCAAGGAATTGCACTCATTGCTCGAGCTTTTAGCAAATTCTCGAACAAGTCTAATAATCGTCTTCGCACGTCTTTAAACACAAGGAATCAAGCTGTCATTCACGATGGTCGAGTTGAGGTCCAGAATCGTAACAGTGGAAGATTTGGATCCGGTAGTTATATGGGTAACTCGAGTTCTGGACAAAGGTTTAATAACAGTGGAGGATTTAGGAACAATGTTCGTGTCCCTCAGAAAAAGGCTGAACTTATTGAAACTGGGAATACTGAATCAGGGAACACAGTCATCAGATGCTACAATTGCAATGGGATAGGTCACTTGGCAACCGCATGTCGTTCACCGCGAACTCAAGGCAGCAAGTATCACAAGCAGGCATTACTCCTAACTCTCAAGGATGAAGCACGTGGCAACAACAATGCTAAGGACAACAGCTTCATGGCCAATGCACATTCTGATGATGACATGGAAGATCTTGAAGCCAATGCTGCTGTAATGCTCATGGCCAACATGCATGAACTCCACATGAGTGACTCGGGCCCAGTGTATGACACTGATGGTCTGTCTCAGGTAAATGACCTTAACTCATGCCTGATACATGAAATTGCTTCCCCATCTGCATCTGCATCTGCATCTGCATCTAACAAGGAACATGTTGTTCAAAAGGATTCGTTGTTATATACACAAGCGAATAATCAAATGAACACAGAAGTTATATTTGATGATTATGATCAAATTAACCCGGTTGTCACATTTGATGATTCAGATACTACGCGTGTCAACGATCACAATGCTCACGTTGAACATCTTGATCCTATGACTTATCCAGATTCAGAACTTCAGACCCTTCTCATGACCAGTCAATCTCAAAAGATTAAATGTCAAGAGCTTAATGCTAGGTTGAAAGAGAAAAATGCATTATTAACTAGGGATCTTGAGTGCTGTAAATTACAACTTAATAATGCTGAAAAACTTGTCAATCGGGAAAAAAGCTTTGATGTTGCTTTTCAAAAATCTTATCTTAAAGAAAAAGAGTTAGAACATCAAATTTGTAAGATAATGGAATCTACCAAATACTTAATTTCTGAATTAGAAAAACAAGCGTTTGCACACAAACAACAAATTGCACAACTTGATGCAGTCATTTTAAAAACTAAAACTGAGTTGTCAACTTGTCAAGCTGATTTCAAAGAACATAAACGCAAATCAAGAGACAGAGTTAAGTCATACATAGATGAGATCTTTGAATTGGAACACAAGCTTAAAGAGTTTCAAAATGTTGTATATAAAACTGGTAATTCAGTCACAACGATTCAAAAGTTCTCAGTAAAACGTACAAATAATGGACACGGCTTTGCTATCGGGAGTGAATCACCATGTTTTTTTACACACAACACTCAAAGAGATTCCAAAGTTATATAGTGCAGACCATTTTTTTGATGAGACAATTGTTCGTATTGTCGTATATGATTGTGAGGAAGAAGCAAAACTCGAAGAAGAGAGTCGATCAAAAATGCAAAACGTTGAATATAATATACCTTTTGACTACTCTAAAATGCCTCCCGTAAATGAGATTTTTACTCCACAAAAAGAGAAATCTGAACAACCATGGTTTATTATACAAGCTCAAGATGATACTTCCCACGCAGTTCCTGTCAAACCAGTGGTGCAAATAAATGGTCCTTTACCAAGTCATGAAAAACTTCAACCTCTTCCCACTCGTTGTTGTGTACTTCGGTATTTTGACACGTTCAAGGAAGATATTGAATTTTTAGAACAAGCAATTGAACGCAATTCCAAAATAACAGTTTTAACTTTTATTTCCCCTCATGAGAAGAAAAGCGAGAAGTGTTTCAACGATAGTTTTTACCTCACGTTAAACATATGCGTTTTTGTGCTAACCTCTGGGAATAGGAACTTCAAAAAGAAGTAAAATCTATGATGAATGTTTTTCAAGCAACTGAACAATCGATTTCAAAGCAAAAACGTCGAAACAAATTTATACAAAAAGAAGCTGATCGACTATTGGAACATGTTCTTAGTGCTGATATAATATCTGTAGTTATGAATTCTCTTTATGAATCTGGCACTTCTATGCTTGTTGATGATCACTGTGATGATATTGAATTGTTGTCCAAACAACTTGAGACATTAAAATGTGAAAATGAGAATCTCAGACAACACAACGATGATGTGCAAAATAAACTCTCAAATGAGATTTTTCAACTGAACAAAAAGCTTGAATGGTGTTAAAACCAAAGTCTTGATTTCGAACTGGAATTGCAAAGTCTTAAAACTTCAACATCTTTTCAAAATGTAAATGAGGAACTAAAAAGTCAAATTTCAAAGTATGAAAAGGAAATTGCAGAATTGCAAGAAGTTACAGACCATTGGAAAAAGAGTCGAGATAACTATCTCTATTCCAACAGAAAGCTTAACAGTGACATTCAAGATAAACAGCACATCATCCTTGAGTTGAAAGAGTAAATAAGAGAACTTGAAAAAGGAAAGTCTGTCAACACAAAAGTAGTTGCACCAGGAATGTACTCATTAGACATAACCACTGTAGAACAAAACACTCAGAATTCTAACTTGGATCCCTCCACGTCTACAGGAATAGTTGCCACTCCTAGCGTTAGCAGATCCAAGCATAAACGTAGGAAGAATAGGATTTTGCAACATAGAAGAGAGATATTAGAAGTCTCTGAAGTAGAATACCACCTTAGGACTTTGAATAATACTCATCTTGCACTAGATTTAGATTCTGATTTGACAAATTGTAATCCTAATCTTTGTGTAACGAATGATGAACCATTAAATGCTTTGAATGTTAATGCTTCATGTGTGTTTTGTCGTAATAGTATGTTATCTGGTGATCATTCAAAATGTGTGGCAAATTTTCTTTTATCTCGTTATAAGAAACGAACATCTGGCAGAAAATCTAGGCCCACTAATGCTTCTAAATCTGTGCTAGGACTTATGACATGTGTAGTTTCTAAGGATGATGTAGTCACCCCTGTAGTTGCGAACAACACTCCTAGGAACATGCCATCACTTAGCGAATTCACTAAGAAGAAAGCACGATCTAGTTGGAATTGGCAACGTTGGTTACAAAGGACACATAACTTTAAATGGATACCTAAAATTGTTAATATGTGTGCTTCTAACCCAATGGAACCCACAACTTCTTTTGGTTCCACCCTGACCATTGTTCCATCGTCGTCTCCTTTGTATGATGCAGGTGGTTCAAATTGTTCTCTGGATTGTTGATAGCGGATGCACCCAACACATGACAGGCAATCTCAAACTGTTAAGAAACTTTGTCTCAAAGTTCATTGGTACTGTTCGATTCGGGAATGATCATTTCGCTGCTATTATGGGATATGGGGACTATGTCAGTGGGAATATCGAAATTAGTCGAGTGTATTATGTCGAAGGCCTTGGTCACAACCTTTTCTCACTCGGTCAATTTTGTGATGGGGATCTAGAAGTCGCATTTCGGGAGAAAACTTATTTTGTTCGTGATTTACAAGGAAATGATCTTATGTCAGGCACCCGTGGAAACAGCCTTTATACAATCTCAATGTCCGACATGATTGCTTCCTCTCCCATTTGTCTACTTTCAAAGGCTGAATCGACAAAATCCTGGTTATGGCACAAACGCATGTCGCATCTCAACTTCAAAACTATGACTGATCTTGCTCGCCACAAACTAGTTGATGGTCTTCCAAGGTTCAGATATGCAAAAGATCACTTATGTCCCGCTTTTGAACAAGGAAAGAGCAAAACGTGCACATCTCAGTTCAAAACTAGAACCTAGTACTGATCATGTTCTTCAACTTCTTCATATGGATTTGTGTGGCCCAATGCGAGTACAAACGATTAATGGGAAATGATATATACTTGTGATTGTCGATGACTTCTCCAAATGGACTTGGGTCTACTTTCTATGAAGCAAAGATCAAGCTCCAGCAATGATAATTGATGTGTGCTATTTTACACATACTTTTGACCTTAGTTTAAGTGATATAAAGACCAAAAACTAACGTGAAACGCCAAAGATATAGTGTTTTTGTGTTTGTGACTGTGCAGGAAAGGATATTGCATAAATGGCATGAAAACCAACCAAAAAGCCCTAAACGAGCACGAGATTTGGATAAGAGTCAAGAAGCCGAGTCAATGATGAAATTTGCTTAAGTAAAGCCCATGATGATGTTTTCATTACTTAAAGGCTCCTGAATATGAAAGAGACACGTAATCGAAGATTAAAGATGATTATCATAATAAGCTTTCCAAATTCGAGCAAGTGATCACTTTTATATCATTGAAGCTATTGGAATATGTTCTTAGTGCTGATATAATATCTGTAGTTTTGAATTCTCTTTATGAATCTGGCACTTCTATGCTTGTTGATGATCACTGTGATGATATTGAATTGTTGTCCAAACAACTTGAGACATTAAAATGTGAAAATGAGAATCTCAGACAACGCAACGATGATGTGCAAAATAAACTCTCAAATGAGATTTTTCAACTGAACAAAAAGCTTGAATGGTGTCAAAACCAAAGTCTTGATTTTGAACTGGAATTGCAAAGTCTTAAAACTTCAACATCTTTTCAAAATGTAAATGAGGAACTAAAAAGTCAAATTTCAAAGTATGAAAAGGAAATTGCAGAATTGCAAGAAGTTACAGACCATTGGCAAAAGAGTCGAGATAACTATCTCTATTCCAACAGAAAGCTTAACAGTGAAATTTAAGATAAACAACACATCATCCTTGAGTTGAAAGAGAAAATAAGAGAACTTGAAAAAGGAAAGTCTGTCAACACAAAAGTAGTTGCACCAGGAATGTACTCATTGGACATAACCACCGTAGAACAAAACACTCAGAATTCTAACTTGGATCTCTCCACGTCTACAGGAATAGTTGCCACTCCTAGCGTTAGCAGATCCAAGCGTAAACGTAACAAGAATAGGATTTTGCAACATAGAAGAGAGACATTAGAAGCCTCTGAAGTAGAATACCACCTTAGGACTTTGAATAATACTCATCTTGCACTAGATTTAGATTCTAATTTGACAAATTGTAATCCTAATCTTTGTGTAACGAATGATGAACCATTAAATGCTTTGAATGTTAATGCTTCATGTGTGTTTTGTCGTAATAGTATGTTATCTGGTGATCATTCAAAATGTGTGGCAAATTCTCTTTTATCTCGTTATAAGAAACGAACATCTGACAGAAAATCTAGGTCCACTAATGCTTCTAAATCTGTGCTAGGACTTATGACATGTGTAGTTTCTAAGGATGATGTAGTCACCCCTGTAGTTGCGAACAACACTCCTAGGAACATGCCATCACTTAGCGAATTCACTAAGAAGAAAGCACGATCTAGTTGGAATTGGCAACGTTGGTTACAAAGGACACATAACTTTAAATGGATACCTAAAATTGTTAATATGTGTGCTTCTAACCCAATGGAACCCATAACTTCTTTGGGTTCCACCCTTACCGTTGTTCCATCGTCGTCTCCTTTGTGTGATGCAGGTGGTTCAAATTGTTCTCTGGCTTGTTGATACCGGATGCAACCAACACATGACAGGCAATCTCAAACTGTTAAGAAACTTTGTCTCAAAGTTCATTGGTACTGTCCGATTCGGGAATGATCATTTCGCTGCTATTATGGGATATGGGGACTATGTCAGTGGGAATATCGAAATTAGTCGAGTGTATTATGTCGAAGGCCTTGGTCACAACCTTTTCTCAGTCGGTCAATTTTGTGATGGGGATCTAGAAGTCGCATTTCGGGAGAAAACNCAATCTCAAACTGTTAAGAAACTTTGTCTCAAAGTTCATTGGTACTGTCCGATTCGGGAATGATCATTTCGCTGCTATTATGGGATATGGGGACTATGTCAGTGGGAATATCGAAATTAGTCGAGTGTATTATGTCGAAGGCCTTGGTCACAACCTTTTCTCAGTCGGTCAATTTTGTGATGGGGATCTAGAAGTCGCATTTCGGGAGAAAACTTATTTTGTTCGTGATTTACAAGGAAATGATCTTATGTCAGGCACCCGTGAAAACAGCCTTTATACAATCTCAATGTCCGACATGATTGCTTCCTCTCCCATTTGTCTACTTTCAAAGGCTGATGATGAGACGAAAAATGTTACGTTTTTAGGGGTCGGTTTGAGTCCTAATTCGTATGTTTTTGGTTTGGATTTCACCCAAAGTCGTTTCTTTTCTCATTTTAGGTACTTTTGAAGGGAAAATCACAAAAGAAGCATTTTCGGGCGTTTTCGGAGTGAAAAAGTGCGGAAAACAACAAAAACTCAAAAGACCTTGAAGATTACAGAAGGTGACGCCGTCACACTCTACAAGGTGACGCCGTCAGGAACAAGTGAAGTCCAGAATTGGAAAAATACTCGTGACGGGCCAGAGAGTTCGTAGTGCAAATTGGTGACGCCGTCAACCAAGGCCGTCAGATCTGGAACCAGCAATTATGACCACGTCAAGGAAGGCCGTCTGAAAACCCTAATCGCCGAGCTGACGACGTCACCTATTGGGTTGACGCCGTCAGCCCGCGTTTTCTATATATATAGAACGATTTTTCTTTACTTTATATAACTTTGGAGAACTAGAGTCGAATTTTGGTGTGAAGAACTTTAGGGTTAAACCCTAGTTCGTGTATTAGTGACCTTAGAGGGTATCCTAACCCCTCTAACTTGCATGTTTAATCCAAGATAAGTCTTTATTCATACAATATGTCTATGTGTTGTGTGATTTATGCTTGTACTTGTCTTTCTTTTAACATGCTAGGCTAATTTACTTTGTGTTTGCTTAGATCTAATGAAACCTAACTATTGATTATCATGTGATGTGTATGTTGTGATTGTATTTGGGTGAATGTTTCATCTACGTTAGACTAGAGAAAACTGGCTAATCTCCTATACGGTAACAAGCTTGAACGTCTTTAGAAACGTGAATCGTATGTGCGTTATCGATTTTAAGGTAGTATTTCATGCATAGGTTGCTATCGGTGAGCTCATGATAGGATGCTTGACGTATCGTCATAGAGTGAGGTAGGAACTTATAGAGTTAGGGAATTGAACGCACTCCCTACGACTTGTTAGGAATACACCCGTCATCCACGCAAACTCAACATACTAATTACATGGTAAAAGATAGTTAGGGAGTAATGAAATCTAAGTAAACACTATTCTCCACCACTGATTTTCTCTAAAACAAAAAAATACAAAAATATAAGTAGCTTAGAAGTAGATAACTTGGGTTAGTTGACTAGCAACTAATTCCGCCCTATCCTCCAAAACCAGAGATTTTACTGCTTTCATAAAATATAAAAATACAAAAAGAATCTTCCTCCACCCTTAGACCTAGATTAGAGTAGCCTTTAGCCTAACGAACACTATTCCCTGCGAGAGAACGATCAATCCCCCGGTACTTGCCACTACACTATACTACATCGGTCAGGTACACTGCCTGGTGGGGATTGCAAGCTTCTCAAGATCCCTCGAGAGGTAAAACGTAGTGCGTGTTGCAATCCACGCGCATCAAGTTTTTGGCGCCGCTGCCGGGGAATAGTTATTGTTTAGGCTAGATTTTATTTTTAATTAGGTCTACTCACTAGACTCCTTTCTAGTGAGATTTTGTTTTATTTTTCTAGGATTCTCTTTAGTCTATCTTTTTCTTCGTGTTTGTGTTCGTAACCATTACCATCCGCCATCATGGAAGGTGGTAACATCCTTGATCCCAACAACCTAATTCAACCAAACCCACCTCCTAGAGCCCGTACCTTAGGAGAGTACTCCCAACCTAGCCGCCTTGGCCACCGTAACACTCCGAATAGGAATAAGCGACTTTTGAGAGTTATGGGCTATATTTCGCGACGTGATAGAATGGATAGAGAGATTAGGGCGTTTAATGAGCTTAACGAACTAATAAGTAAAGAAAAGAGACTCGCCCAACTTAGCAGAAATAATGAGATTAAGTATAGAGATGAACTAGAGGCAACTCAAAATTCGTCTCTCACCCTTGAGGNATACAAATATAAATCAGAAACATAAGAAACAGAAAAAGATCTAACGCAAATGTATATTAAAGGAAGAAGCAAAAGCAATTGAATCGATAACAACTCATGCAAATATTATATTATCCTTCATGATTAACTAATCATCTTGCAGCCTGCCAAAAAAAATTATACAAATATAAATCAGAAACATAAGAAACAGAAAAAGATCTAACGCAAATGTATATTAAAGGAAGAAGCAAAAGCAATTGAATCGATAACAACTCATGCAAATATTATATTATCCTTCATGATTAACTAATCATCTTGCAGCCTGCCAAAAAAAATTATACAAATATAAATCAGAAACATAAGAAACAGAAAAAGATCTAACGCAAATGTATATTAAAGGAAGAAGCAAAAGCAATTGAATCGATAACAACTCATGCAAATATTATATTATCCTTCATGATTAACTAATCATCTTGCAGCCTGCCAAAAAAAATTATACAAATATAAATCAGAAACATAAGAAACAGAAAAAGATCTAACGCAAATGTATATTAAAGGAAGAAGCAAAAGCAATTGAATCGATAACAACTCATGCAAATATTATATTATCCTTCATGATTAACTAATCATCTTGCAGCCTGCCAAAAAAAATTATACAAATATAAATCAGAAACATAAGAAACAGAAAAAGATCTAACGCAAATGTATATTAAAGGAAGAAGCAAAAGCA
Source organism: Artemisia annua (assembly GCA_014162995.1). NCBI lineage: Eukaryota > Viridiplantae > Streptophyta > Magnoliopsida > Asterales > Asteraceae > Artemisia > Artemisia annua. The sequence goes on from LBNU01000358.1 coordinate 18,326, forward strand.
ATTGAATCGATAACAACTCATGCAAATATTATATTATCCTTCATGATTAACTAATCATCTTGCAGCCTGCCAAAAAAAATTATACAAATATAAATCAGAAACATAAGAAACAGAAAAAGATCTAACGCAAATGTATATTAAAGGAAGAAGCAAAAGCAATTGAATCGATAACAACTCATGCAAATATTATATTATCCTTCATGATTAACTAATCATCTTGCAGCCTGCCAAAAAAAATTATACAAATATAAATCAGAAACATAAGAAACAGAAAAAGATCTAACGCAAATGTATATTAAAGGAAGAAGCAAAAGCAATTGAATCGATAACAACTCATGCAAATATTATATTATCCTTCATGATTAACTAATCATCTTGCAGCCTGCCAAAAAAAATTATACAAATATAAATCAGAAACATAAGAAACAGAAAAAGATCTAACGCAAATGTATATTAAAGGAAGAAGCAAAAGCAATTGAATCGATAACAACTCATGCAAATATTATATTATCCTTCATGATTAACTAATCATCTTGCAGCCTGCCAAAAAAAATTATACAAATATAAATCAGAAACATAAGAAACAGAAAAAGATCTAACGCAAATGTATATTAAAGGAAGAAGCAAAAGCAATTGAATCGATAACAACTCATGCAAATATTATATTATCCTTCATGATTAACTAATCATCTTGCAGCCTGCCAAAAAAAATTATACAAATATAAATCAGAAACATAAGAAACAGAAAAAGATCTAACGCAAATGTATATTAAAGGAAGAAGCAAAAGCAATTGAATCGATAACAACTCATGCAAATATTATATTATCCTTCATGATTAACTAATCATCTTGCAGCCTGCCAAAAAAAATTATACAAATATAAATCAGAAACATAAGAAACAGAAAAAGATCTAACGCAAATGTATATTAAAGGAAGAAGCAAAAGCAATTGAATCGATAACAACTCATGCAAATATTATATTATCCTTCATGATTAACTAATCATCTTGCAGCCTGCCAAAAAAAATTATACAAATATAAATCAGAAACATAAGAAACAGAAAAAGATCTAACGCAAATGTATATTAAAGGAAGAAGCAAAAGCAATTGAATCGATAACAACTCATGCAAATATTATATTATCCTTCATGATTAACTAATCATCTTGCAGCCTGCCAAAAAAAATTATACAAATATAAATCAGAAACATAAGAAACAGAAAAAGATCTAACGCAAATGTATATTAAAGGAAGAAGCAAAAGCAATTGAATCGATAACAACTCATGCAAATATTATATTATCCTTCATGATTAACTAATCATCTTGCAGCCTGCCAAAAAAAATTATACAAATATAAATCAGAAACATAAGAAACAGAAAAAGATCTAACGCAAATGTATATTAAAGGAAGAAGCAAAAGCAATTGAATCGATAACAACTCATGCAAATATTATATTATCCTTCATGATTAACTAATCATCTTGCAGCCTGCCAAAAAAAATTATACAAATATAAATCAGAAACATAAGAAACAGAAAAAGATCTAACGCAAATGTATATTAAAGGAAGAAGCAAAAGCAATTGAATCGATAACAACTCATGCAAATATTATATTATCCTTCATGATTAACTAATCATCTTGCAGCCTGCCAAAAAAAATTATACAAATATAAATCAGAAACATAAGAAACAGAAAAAGATCTAACGCAAATGTATATTAAAGGAAGAAGCAAAAGCAATTGAATCGATAACAACTCATGCAAATATTATATTATCCTTCATGATTAACTAATCATCTTGCAGCCTGCCAAAAAAAATTATACAAATATAAATCAGAAACATAAGAAACAGAAAAAGATCTAACGCAAATGTATATTAAAGGAAGAAGCAAAAGCAATTGAATCGATAACAACTCATGCAAATATTATATTATCCTTCATGATTAACTAATCATCTTGCAGCCTGCCAAAAAAAATTATACAAATATAAATCAGAAACATAAGAAACAGAAAAAGATCTAACGCAAATGTATATTAAAGGAAGAAGCAAAAGCAATTGAATCGATAACAACTCATGCAAATATTATATTATCCTTCATGATTAACTAATCATCTTGCAGCCTGCCAAAAAAAATTATACAAATATAAATCAGAAACATAAGAAACAGAAAAAGATCTAACGCAAATGTATATTAAAGGAAGAAGCAAAAGCAATTGAATCGATAACAACTCATGCAAATATTATATTATCCTTCATGATTAACTAATCATCTTGCAGCCTGCCAAAAAAAATTATACAAATATAAATCAGAAACATAAGAAACAGAAAAAGATCTAACGCAAATGTATATTAAAGGAAGAAGCAAAAGCAATTGAATCGATAACAACTCATGCAAATATTATATTATCCTTCATGATTAACTAATCATCTTGCAGCCTGCCAAAAAAAATTATACAAATATAAATCAGAAACATAAGAAACAGAAAAAGATCTAACGCAAATGTATATTAAAGGAAGAAGCAAAAGCAATTGAATCGATAACAACTCATGCAAATATTATATTATCCTTCATGATTAACTAATCATCTTGCAGCCTGCCAAAAAAAATTATACAAATATAAATCAGAAACATAAGAAACAGAAAAAGATCTAACGCAAATGTATATTAAAGGAAGAAGCAAAAGCAATTGAATCGATAACAACTCATGCAAATATTATATTATCCTTCATGATTAACTAATCATCTTGCAGCCTGCCAAAAAAAATTATACAAATATAAATCAGAAACATAAGAAACAGAAAAAGATCTAACGCAAATGTATATTAAAGGAAGAAGCAAAAGCAATTGAATCGATAACAACTCATGCAAATATTATATTATCCTTCATGATTAACTAATCATCTTGCAGCCTGCCAAAAAAAATTATACAAATATAAATCAGAAACATAAGAAACAGAAAAAGATCTAACGCAAATGTATATTAAAGGAAGAAGCAAAAGCAATTGAATCGATAACAACTCATGCAAATATTATATTATCCTTCATGATTAACTAATCATCTTGCAGCCTGCCAAAAAAAATTATACAAATATAAATCAGAAACATAAGAAACAGAAAAAGATCTAACGCAAATGTATATTAAAGGAAGAAGCAAAAGCAATTGAATCGATAACAACTCATGCAAATATTATATTATCCTTCATGATTAACTAATCATCTTGCAGCCTGCCAAAAAAAATTATACAAATATAAATCAGAAACATAAGAAACAGAAAAAGATCTAACGCAAATGTATATTAAAGGAAGAAGCAAAAGCAATTGAATCGATAACAACTCATGCAAATATTATATTATCCTTCATGATTAACTAATCATCTTGCAGCCTGCCAAAAAAAATTATACAAATATAAATCAGAAACATAAGAAACAGAAAAAGATCTAACGCAAATGTATATTAAAGGAAGAAGCAAAAGCAATTGAATCGATAACAACTCATGCAAATATTATATTATCCTTCATGATTAACTAATCATCTTGCAGCCTGCCAAAAAAAATTATACAAATATAAATCAGAAACATAAGAAACAGAAAAAGATCTAACGCAAATGTATATTAAAGGAAGAAGCAAAAGCAATTGAATCGATAACAACTCATGCAAATATTATATTATCCTTCATGATTAACTAATCATCTTGCAGCCTGCCAAAAAAAATTATACAAATATAAATCAGAAACATAAGAAACAGAAAAAGATCTAACGCAAATGTATATTAAAGGAAGAAGCAAAAGCAATTGAATCGATAACAACTCATGCAAATATTATATTATCCTTCATGATTAACTAATCATCTTGCAGCCTGCCAAAAAAAATTATACAAATATAAATCAGAAACATAAGAAACAGAAAAAGATCTAACGCAAATGTATATTAAAGGAAGAAGCAAAAGCAATTGAATCGATAACAACTCATGCAAATATTATATTATCCTTCATGATTAACTAATCATCTTGCAGCCTGCCAAAAAAAATTATACAAATATAAATCAGAAACATAAGAAACAGAAAAAGATCTAACGCAAATGTATATTAAAGGAAGAAGCAAAAGCAATTGAATCGATAACAACTCATGCAAATATTATATTATCCTTCATGATTAACTAATCATCTTGCAGCCTGCCAAAAAAAATTATACAAATATAAATCAGAAACATAAGAAACAGAAAAAGATCTAACGCAAATGTATATTAAAGGAAGAAGCAAAAGCAATTGAATCGATAACAACTCATGCAAATATTATATTATCCTTCATGATTAACTAATCATCTTGCAGCCTGCCAAAAAAAATTATACAAATATAAATCAGAAACATAAGAAACAGAAAAAGATCTAACGCAAATGTATATTAAAGGAAGAAGCAAAAGCAATTGAATCGATAACAACTCATGCAAATATTATATTATCCTTCATGATTAACTAATCATCTTGCAGCCTGCCAAAAAAAATTATACAAATATAAATCAGAAACATAAGAAACAGAAAAAGATCTAACGCAAATGTATATTAAAGGAAGAAGCAAAAGCAATTGAATCGATAACAACTCATGCAAATATTATATTATCCTTCATGATTAACTAATCATCTTGCAGCCTGCCAAAAAAAATTATACAAATATAAATCAGAAACATAAGAAACAGAAAAAGATCTAACGCAAATGTATATTAAAGGAAGAAGCAAAAGCAATTGAATCGATAACAACTCATGCAAATATTATATTATCCTTCATGATTAACTAATCATCTTGCAGCCTGCCAAAAAAAATTATACAAATATAAATCAGAAACATAAGAAACAGAAAAAGATCTAACGCAAATGTATATTAAAGGAAGAAGCAAAAGCAATTGAATCGATAACAACTCATGCAAATATTATATTATCCTTCATGATTAACTAATCATCTTGCAGCCTGCCAAAAAAAATTATACAAATATAAATCAGAAACATAAGAAACAGAAAAAGATCTAACGCAAATGTATATTAAAGGAAGAAGCAAAAGCAATTGAATCGATAACAACTCATGCAAATATTATATTATCCTTCATGATTAACTAATCATCTTGCAGCCTGCCAAAAAAAATTATACAAATATAAATCAGAAACATAAGAAACAGAAAAAGATCTAACGCAAATGTATATTAAAGGAAGAAGCAAAAGCAATTGAATCGATAACAACTCATGCAAATATTATATTATCCTTCATGATTAACTAATCATCTTGCAGCCTGCCAAAAAAAATTATACAAATATAAATCAGAAACATAAGAAACAGAAAAAGATCTAACGCAAATGTATATTAAAGGAAGAAGCAAAAGCAATTGAATCGATAACAACTCATGCAAATATTATATTATCCTTCATGATTAACTAATCATCTTGCAGCCTGCCAAAAAAAATTATACAAATATAAATCAGAAACATAAGAAACAGAAAAAGATCTAACGCAAATGTATATTAAAGGAAGAAGCAAAAGCAATTGAATCGATAACAACTCATGCAAATATTATATTATCCTTCATGATTAACTAATCATCTTGCAGCCTGCCAAAAAAAATTATACAAATATAAATCAGAAACATAAGAAACAGAAAAAGATCTAACACAAATGTATATTAAAGGAAGAAGCAAAAGCAATTGAATCGATAACAACCCTGCAACAATTTATAGACATGTGGACGGATCAAAACGCTTCATATGATATATAACCATCACACGAAAAAAAAGAAGAAAATCAAGAATGAAGATTCGAACTTTTGAAAATCAAGAATGAAGATTCGAAGTTTTGTGTCAAAGATCGTCACGAATCACCTGCACACATCAACCAAAACACAAAAATATATAAGCAATCAGGAATGAAGATTTGAACTTTTGAAAATCAAGAATGAAGATTCGAACTTTTGTGTTTGTGCATGTGATTTTGGCCGGTTTATATAGGCATGGATTAGGTTAAATCATAAATTATTCTTGCAACCCTAACACTTCATCTAACCAACTTTTAATTCTATATTAAATACCATGTAATCAATTACGGAAACTCTTACACTTCATCTAGCCAACTTCTAATTCTATACTAAATACCATGTAATCAATTCCGGCAACCCTTGCACTTCATCTCCTTTCATGATTGTATACTTATTATGAGGTTGCATTGAAGGCATGTAATAAGTGAAGCAAAAATAGAGTCTCTTCATATTTTTTTGGACATTTTTTTGCAATGAATTCGACACAAAAATGGAGCCTCTTCATATTTCTGCAATAAATTCCGCGCATTAGCTATCTTGCAGGCAGCTATTAACCCCATTAAGGAGGTTTGTAACACACGGGTCTCTACATATGCTGCTACTAATTATTAGGAAAAAATAAACCCAAAAAACACTCAAAATTATATCATGAAGAGCATTAGGTTGTTGTACTCTATGAAATCTTGACGCCTCCACAATAAATTAGTAGGGTTAATCTTATAGTATAATATGTTAGTGCAAATATTACGATATTTAATCTATATGGTCTCGTTTATTTTGATTGATGACAAACGTATAACTTGATACATAACGTAAAATGTACAAGTTACTTGTAATCATACTTCGTCTCAACAAACATTTAACTCCTCTCAACATCTCGAGTCATCGTATGCTACAACACAGGTTCGTACATGTTTGTTATGTAGCATTATGATCAAACCCCTTGACCAACCATTTAGAATGACTAAAATACTTTTAGGGTCTTTAAGTATTTTAAGTGTCAAAGTGCACTTTAGGGGTCAAATAGAATAAGTGTCACATTAG